>ML337145.1:0-37603 GCA_005239505.1 Nicotiana paniculata | reverse complement strand
ATTGTTGACTCCCCATCATCTAAGGCAATGAAATTATGTAACAAGCAGACAATATCACATAACGGCACACATTCTGGTATATTGGTCATTGGATTCAATTTATGTTGCTATACCAGATTGTACCATAAATTTAAACATCCGATGTATGTAAGGTTAGGAAACATAAATTTTCACGTTCAAATTTCAGCAGAGCCAAATACTAGGTATTTTTTTTTTTCTGTCTAAATTTTGTTGGACAAAATTAACCAAATACTTGTGCTATTAAAAAAACCCTATAAAATTAATCGAGGTGGGCGCAAACACAACCGTTATAGTTTGGTTTTGGATTGTAGCAATATATATTGTTCTTTGCCAACATAGAGTGTTCGACAATTCGTCATACAAAGTGGACTGGCACCTTTCATCTATAACACAGGGGCGATCCTTCCATAAAGCAAGTAAAGCAATCGCTTTAGACCTTATATTGTAAGGGCTCATTTTTTGCTACACCTAATAGACTATGTATAAGTTTAAAAAAGAGTTCTGTAAAGTGAAAAAATTTGATTTCTTTCTAACAAATATAGAGAAAAAGGATTAATAATTGCAAATACTATGTGTAGGCATATAAAGTTTATTAAAATTAAATCCATAAAATAATTTGGATTATATTATAAATTCAAGATATATTGGTCCAACTAAATATTATGGGCTAATATAATTGACTTAATTATATAAGTCCAATATATATAGATTAAATAAATAAGTCTTAATCTATTGGGTTAGCCCTTTTATTTGGGCTGCAAATGATGAGCCCACTTCATTAGGCCCAAAATGTAATTTTCCTAGAGGTCCAATTTGGTGCCACGTGTCAAATGACGTGGCATGCCACGTCAAATGGAAGAGCCAATATGACCATGCCACGTGTCAAAATGACAAGGCATGCCAAGTCACATTAAAAGGCTAATGAAATCGCGCCACGTGTGCAAGTGACGTGTTCTGGCCAATCAAATGCGGTCATGTCACACTTCAATTTGATTGGTCGGAAAGAGTTTGTTCTTATCATAACTCCTCCCTTCTACAACTATAAATAGGGGTCTTCATAACCCAGAAAAACCACCAGAAGTTATAACAAGAAGCAAGAGAGAGTTCGTGGATCAAACACCGCAAATTTCTCCACAAGCTTCAAGCAACCAAGTTCAAGTTCAAGAACGAAGAACAAATCAAGTCCAAGCTCAAGAACGAAGAACAATCCAAGTATTCAAGATCAAGAACAAAGTCAAATCATATACAAGGCGTTCAAGATCAAGGCTACTTGTTCGTGATAAAATTCGTGGCAACAATCAAAGTGTTCACAACGGATAAATCAAATTAAAATCCAAGATCAAGCTCAAAGGCCCTTGAATTTATATTGAAAAGAAGAATCATAGGATTCATAGAGATTGTACACTCATAATTTCGAAATAAAATACTACGATTGTTGCAATATTTTTCGGTCTTGATTTTAATTTTCTCGACACAATTTATTGTCTACAAATTCTGGCACGCCTAATGGGACAATCTCTACCTCTCATATCAAATTTTTTCAAGAACAACGAAAGGGCTTCCAAGAAAATCAACTCCAGTTCAACTTCCGCCAAGGCTGCCAATTCCAGGTTCTATGTTGATGTGGAAAACATACTCGAAATTACCTTTAGAAGCTTTGGACCAGTTACAAGGAGCAAAGCAAGATCGTTATGACAACAAGCACCCCAAGTGTCGTCCGCATCTACCCCTGTTTTCGGATCTTCATCCCCAAAAGGATCAAGATCTTCCACAAATGCACCCGAAGGAGGAAGCGATGTTGCTGAAAAGATCAAGAAAACTCTTGCTCTGCTTGACCTCTTCGGATCCAAGCACTCTGCTATGAAGGAATATGATGACGCTTCAAGTGATGGATCCTCTCCACTTACACCACATAGCGTGAGCCAATCAAGGATCAATCTGTGTGAAAATCCATGCTACTCTCTATTGTCCATGACAATCATGCAAGCCATGGTAACAAACATTCAATTGTGTAGGAGCAGTTGGCAAACTTGACAGAAGCAATCGCTGGCTTGACCAAGTGCATGCAAAATCAAGATGCTAGAAGCTAACAGATAGGGTGGGAATCTTGATGGAAGATGAATCCACCCATGCACCTGGAAAACTCCCAGAAGTCCAAGAGAATGATGCTCCCCCATGACAAGTTGCATCCACTAAGGAAATTCCAGTCTCTTCGGAAGTGGTGATTCCAATAAATCAACTAAAGGAGTTTATTGAAGGGACTATAAAAGACAAATATGAAGTTGCTTCCAAGTCCTCTTTTACCTATGCAAAGCCGTACACTTCAAGGATAGATATGTTGAAGATGCTTGTTGGCTATTAACCTCCGAAATTTCAACAGTTTGATGGCAAATGCAATCCAAAGCAACATGTGGCGCACTTCGTTGAGACATGCAACAATGCTGGGACTTATGGAGATTACCTTGTCAAGCAGTTTGTCCGCTCATTAAAAGGAAATTCTTTTGATTGGTACACGAACCTCGAGGCTGGATCTGTTGATAGTTGAGATCAACTAGAGCAAGAATTCCTCAATCGCTTTTATAGCACGAGACGTGATGTGAGTATGATAGAACTTACAAGTACTCATCAACGGAAGAGTGAACCGGTTATCGACTTTATCAATCGTTGGAGGAATGCAAGCCTCAACTGTAAAGACAGGCTTAGTGAAGATTCTGGCATAGAGATGTGCATCCAAGGTATGCATTAGGTATTGCGCTACATCTTGCAAGGTATCAAGCCTGGCACATTTGAAGAACTCGCAACTCGTGCCCATGACATGGAATTGAGCATGGACTCTGCAGGAAATGAAAGGCTTCCCATCTATGAACCTCGTAAAGGGAACGACAAGCAAGAATTCAGAAAATGGAGCAAGTTTGTACCAAGATCTGAAAATAAAGAATCTATGAATGTCAACACATCACCTGTGAAGTTCACGACGAAGGTGAGCAAGAAGCAGAGTATGAAATCCACTTCGTTTCAAGATAAGCCAAGTGAAAAGTTAACTCTAAAAGAAATGCAAGAGAAAGAGTACCCATTTCTGGATTCTGATGTGCCAGATATTTTTGAAGAACTCCTCGAGTTAGATCTCATTGAGCTCCGGAGATGAAGCGACCAAATGAAGCTGAGAAAATCGATGACCCAAATTACTGCAAATATCATCGACTTGTGAGCCTCCCTCTGGAGGAGTGCTTTGTCTTCAAGGACAAATTTATGGACTTAGCTCGTGAAAAGAAGATCGTGCTTGAAGATGAGAAAGCAAGCGCAAACCAAGTCTCTACCATATTTGGATCATTCAATCCAGACGAATTATGTATTTCCAAAGAAAGTAAAGATAAAGAATTACTAGAGAACTACAAAGTTGAAGGTGGTCAACCTGAGGATTATGAAGGTTGGACGTTGGTGACTCGTCGTAGGTGCCACAAAAGAAGCCCACGAAAAGGATCAATGGAACAACCAACGAGGAAAATAATGGTGAAAAGACCTAGGAGATGGAACCCAGTTAAGCATGTAAAGAAGGCGAAAGTGGAGATGCACCAACCTCAAAAGCCACGACATCTAGTAACCTTGGAAGAGTTTTTACCAAGTTGGTTCCGCACGAAGATTTGCCATGGGGATATTGATGCCTCTTGTTGCCATACTGACGAGGGGAAAGAAAGGAGTGATGACCTACCGTCGGAACCATCTTCGGAAAAGCTTATCGAGTCCACCCCTCAAGAAGTTAATGCTTGTGAGGAAAAAGTCACGTTCACAAATGATGATCTTCTGCTAGGTGACACTCCTCATAACCTCCCATTGTACCTGGTCGGCTATATGCGTGATGAAAGGGCAAATCGAATTTTCGTTGATGGAGGATCCTCGGTGAACGTTTTGCCAATTTGCACTGTGAAAGAACTTGGTATTCCCATGAACGAACTCTCAGAAAGTCGTATGATGATCCAAGGATTTAACCAAGGGGGGCAAAGAGCCATAGGTGCGATCAGGATAGGAATCACTATTGAAGATATGCAATCAAGTGCATGGTTGCATGTGATCGATGCGAAGACTTCATACAATGTTTTTCTTGGAAGGCCTTGGATACATGAGAATAAAGTAGTTCCATCTACCTACCATCAATGTTTAAAATACTATGAGGGTGAAGTCGAGAAGAAGATAGTTGCTGATGATGAGCCATTCACCGAGGCAGAGTCACACTCGCCGATGCAAAGTTCTACTTGAAGAACCGCATTGTGAAGGAGCTAAAGGTTGATGATGGCATGAAAATAAAGAATGACGAGCCCATAACCAAAAGAGCTGAGGTGACTATTGGTAAAGTCAAAGCCGTTACTGAGGAGGTACAATCCAATGTGAATAAATCTCATAGAGGGGATATTGCATCTCATGGCAAGAAAGTAAGTCCTAAGCTCCAATATGTCCCTAAAAGGAAGAAAGACGAGGGCGAATCATCTAATATCCAAACCAACACGCTAAATGAGTTAACTCTTCCGGTAAAACGAATTGAGGCAGTAAAGTTGTCCTTGAAGCCTCTTGCAGGGTTTGTAGCCCAAAATCGTTTGCAGAATGTGGCACTCCCTACAAAGCGAACAGATGAAGGTTTTGATCCTAACGCTTACAAGCTATTTGCGAAAGCTGGATAAAATCTCGATGAGCCATCAAAGTTAGGGAAGCTCCCATCAGAATCTGCAACGAGGCAACCACGTGAAGGTTTGGGATACAAGCAACTGTCACTAGTGCGCATCTGAATAAGGAGGGCGAGTAGCAATTATATCACTGTAGAAGACGAATCTGCCGCTTCTAACAAGCCTTCCGTCTTTGACCGACTTAGAAAATCAATTGTAAGAACTTATGTATTTGAGAGATTGGGTCCATTAAAGAAGGGGAATAAGTTCCAGAGAAATTATCTAAATACAAGAACACCCGATTCGCCCAAAATTCAGAAGATCTCTAAAAATTTCCAAAGTTTGGTTCCTTGAAGCAACAAACAAAAGTCATGGTTTCATGTGATGAAGTACTGAAGGTGAAGCCATACACTGTGGTCTACACTAAATAACATGATGAAGATGAAGAAAGTGTGGGTTCTTTAAATCATGTTACTGCACAAAGAGAGCATGGTGTTTTATCTTTAATGAAGGATGATGATAAATTGGACGATGTTTCACCATGTTATCACATATCCTTTAACGATGGGGACCCTCAAGAAGATGAAGATGCGAAAGATTCTCCCTCGGAACTTGAAGAAGGGGTGAAGGCAACGGTTGATGCCTGAAAAGAAGTTAACCTTGGCACTGATGAAGAACCAAGACCCACCTACCTAAGTGCTTTACTAGAAATTGATGAAGAAAGCACTTATATTGAGTTACTCAAGGAGTTTAGGGATGTTTTTGCTTGGAGTTACAAAGAAATGCCTGGCTTGGACCCTAAAGTGGCAGTCCATCACCTTGCGGTCAAGAATGGCGCTCGTCCTGTTAAGCAAGCTCAAATGCATTTTAGGCCGGACTTGGTTCCCCTGATTAAAATCAAAGTTAACAAACTCATTGAAGCTGGATTTATTCGGTAAGTTAAATACCCAACGTGGGTCTCAAGTATAGTCCCGTTAAAGAAGAAGAATGTCCAGATTCGAGTGTGCGTCGACTTCAGGGATCTCAACAACGCGTGTCCCAAAGATGAATTCCCGCTTCATATTCCATAGTTGATGATTGATGCTACTACTGGTTATGAGGCAATGTCATTTATGGATGGTTCGTCAGGCTATAACCAAATTCGCACGGCACCAAAAGATGAAGACTTTACTGCATTCCGCACCCCAAGGGTATTTATTGCTACAAGGTAATGCCTTTTGGCTTGAAGAACGCTGGTGCTACTTACCAAAGGGATATGCAGAATATTTTTGATGATCTTCTCCACAAGAATGTCGAATGTTATGTTGAAGACTTGGTGGTAAAATCAAGAGAGAAGGGAGACCACTTGAAAGACTTGAGGATGGTGTTTGAGTTACTCCGGAGATACCAACTTAGGATGAATCCATTGAAATGCGCCTTTGGAGTTACATCCGGAAAGTTCTTGGGTTTCATTGTCCGACATCGAGGGATCGAAATTGATCAAGCCAAAGTAGATGAAATTCTGAAAATGCCTGAGCCTCGGATATTCATGAATTAAAAAGTCTGCAAGGAAAGCTAGCATACCTTAGGAGATTCATCTCAAACCTAGCTGGGAGGTGCCAACCATTCAGTCGCCTCATGAAGAAAGGCGTTCCTTTCAAGTGGCACCAAGTTTGTAGCAATGCCTTTGAAAGTATCAAAACATAATTGATGAAGCCTCCAGTTTTGGCAGCCCCGATACCTGGAAAGTCGTTGATACTATACATTTCAGCACAAGAAAGGGTTGTTGGAGCGTTGTTGGCCCAAGAAAATAGTGAGGAGAAAGAAAACTATCTTTACTACTTGATCAGGATGATGACACCAAACGAGATGAACTATTCACCAATCGAAAAGTTGTGTTTGGCTCTAGTCTTCTCAATTCAAAAGTTGAAGCACTACTTTCAAGATCATGTCTTTCGTTTGGTTTCTAGAGCAAATTACATCATGTTCGTGATGTCAAAACATGTCCTTAGTGATCGACTAGCAAGGGGGTACCTCCAGTTTCAACAATTTGAAATCGTGTACATCCCTCAAAAGTCTATAAGAGGACAAGTGTTAGCGGACTTCTTGGCAGATCACCCTATACCTGATGATTGGGAGCTAACTGGCGAACTACCTGATGAAGACGCAATGGTAATTGAAGTTCAGCTTCCATGGAAGATGTACTTTGAAGGTGTTGCGCATCGTGGGGGAGCTGGTGCTGGCATAGTATTTGTCACTCCCCAAGGTGAAGTCTTGCCCTACTCCTTCACCTTGACACAACTTTGTTCTAACAATGTTGCTGAGTATCAAGCATTAATACCTGGGCTTGAAATGGCCGTTGATATGAAGCAATTGCAATTGAAAGTCTTTGGTGACTCCCAGTTAGTGGTCAATCAGCTTTTGGATAGTTATGAGGTTAGGAAGTCTGAACTACGCCCATATCATGATTACGCTAAAAAGTTAATGGGGTGGCTCGGTGATGTGACTATTCAGCATGTGCCAAGGAAAGAAAATAAGAAAGTTGATGCTTTAGCTGCCCTAGCTTCATCATTAGTCCTGCCTGATCAAACGCAAGTTACTGTCTGCCAAAAATGGGTAGTACCACTGCCAAATGAGGCTGAAGGTAAACAAAATGAACCCAAGCATCTTGTCGTTGTTTCTGAAGTTGAGAAAGAAGAATGGCGACAACCCACTATCGACTACTTGTGCTATGGGATATTTCCAGAAAATCCGAGGAGAAGGACTGAAATCCGTCGTCGTGCACCTCACTTCCTTTACTACAAAGACACTATATACAGAAGGTCATTCGAGGGAGTACTCTTGCGATGCTTAGGAGAAGAAGAAGCACTCCAAGCTTTGCAAGAGGCACATTCTGGGGTATGTGGGTCGCACCAGTCTGGACCAAAGCTCCACTTCCATATAAAAAGGATGGGATATTATTGGCCAATGCTGGTAAAAGATTTCTTGGACTATGCTCGAAGATGCAAGGGTTGTCAATTCCATGAGAATTTTATTCATCAACCTCCTGAAGTGTTGCACCCAACTGTTGCATCCTGGCCGTTTGACGCTAGGGGATTGGATGTTGTTGGACCACTGCCAAAGTCCTCTGGTGGGCACCTATACATCTTGGCTGCAACTGACTACTTCCTAAAATGGGCCGAAGTTGTTGCTCTTAAGGAGGTAAAGAAAGAAAATGTTGCAAGTTTCATCTGAGTAAACATAATCTATCGTTTTGGCATTCCTCGTTACATAATAACATATAATGGAAATCCATTCGATAATAGGTTGATGAACAAGATTTGTGATCTCTTTGGCTTCAAGAAACATAACTGTTCAATGTACAATGATGGTGCAAATAGTCTAGCTGAGGCATTCAACAAAACTCTATGCAACCTGCTGAAGAAAGTCGTCTCCAAATCCAAACGAGATTGGAATGACCGTATGGAAGAATTTCTATGGGCGTATCGGACGATCCACAGCACACCAACACAAGCGACTCCTTATTCACTCGTTTATGGAGTCGAAGTCGTCTTGCCACTTGAGCGTCAAATACCTTCAGTACAACTAGTTATTCAAGAAGGGATCACTGATGAATAAAATACTCGACTTCGATTAGCAGAGTTGGAGGATCTTGATGGGAAGAGGTTGGAAGCTCAACAGAGTCTTGAATGTTATAAAGCTAGATTGTCTCGCTCCTTCAATAACAGAGTTCGCCCGAGATCCTTTCAAGTAGGAGATCAAGTCCTTGCCATAATAAGACCCATTATCACTTCCCATAAACCTGTAGGGAATTTCACTTCAAAATGGGATGGGCCCTATGTCGTGCAAGAAGCTTATTCAAGTGAGGCTTACAAGCTGGTTGATGCATATGGCATGAGAATCGGCCCTATCAATGGCAAGTTTCTGAAGAAGTATTATCCCTGAAGTTGTAACACTCCTTGATGCATGAGCCTAAACTGCATGTTCTTATACTCTTGGTCCTCATGAGTCTAAATTGTGTACGGCCCACATAAAAAAAAAAGTCCGCTAGGTTGAAAACCTCGAATGAGCCTAGGAAAAAGTTAGGACATAAAAAAAAGAAATAAAAAGGTCCTCTAGGTTGAAAACCTCGAAAGAGGCGGCCTAGGCAAAAGTTAGGACATAAAAATAAAAAAAAATAAAAAATTCTACCCATTCTGAACTACAGTATGACTTGATCCTCTTCACTGAGGTACGTACGCAGCTTAGAGTTTCATTCTGAGTTCAGTCGTATGAGTTAAAAAGATACATAATCCCCCAATCATTCTTTGAATGAAGTACGATGGAATGTAATTCATTCAATCAGTATTTGAAAATCGAGTTGGGATACCATCCTTCTGCTAAACTTTGGATCCCATTTGATTAAAAGGAGGCAATCTGCTATGGTAAATTGGTGTATTCAATGAAATTATTAATATCTTTTAATAGATTTCCAAACATTTTCATTGAAGTCCGGGGATCCATTATGCCTTCGCGTTTGCCAAATCTTCAAGTTATTTTGGTCTGCCTACATGACATTTTAAAATTTAGTGAGACTTGGACCCAAAATATTTGGTGAGAATGAAGCTATTGAATTTCAGTTTTTGACAGTTAAAAAGGTCTTACAATCCCAAGACTTCCACACCAAGATACAAGTATTTTGGTGAAGTCATGCTAATTTGGAACTATCGGCATATCAGAAACCAAAGTTGATTTTGAAATATTATCTGAAACTACCCTTAAGGCATTAAATCTTGAATTTTGGATATGTTATATATTTGGAAGTTAAGTTTTCTCATAACAAAAGGTTCATGATTTTGACGTTTCTAAAGCAAGATACAAAAGTTTTGGTGAAGTCGTGCAAATTTGAAACTGTCACCGTGGCAGGATTTAGTATTGACTTAAAAATATTATCTGAAACTATCCTTAAGGCATTAAACCTTGAATTTAGTATATTTTATATATTTGGAAGTTAAGTTTCCAATAGATCAAACGGTTTGTAATTTCGACGTTCCTACAGCAAGATACAAAAGGTTTGGTGAAGTCGTACAAATCTGAAACCGTCACCGTGGCAGAATTTAGTATTAACTTCAAAATATTATCTAAAACTATACTTAATGCATCAAATCTTGTATTTTGGATATGTTATATATTTTAAATTTAAGTTTCCAATAGATCATACGGTTCATGATTTCGGCATTCCTACATCAACATACAAAAGTTTTGGTGAAGTTCCGCGAATCTGAAATCGTCGTCGCGTCAGAATTTAATATTGATTTCGAACCAATATGTGATCCTACCCTTAAGGAATTAGATTTTGCATTTTGGATATGTCGTATATGTTCAATTTAAGGTTTAAAAAAATCAGACAGTTCATGATTTTGGCTTTTCTACACCAAGATATGATTTTTTTTGAGAGACTGCGCAAATCTAAAATTTTCGACGTGGTGAAATCTAAAGTTGGTTTTAAAATATTATCTGGGTCGATTCTGAAGGTGTTTGATTCTAAGTTTTGGATATGTTTTAGGTATTGAAGTCTAATTTTCGAAAAACCAAACGGTTCGTTATTTGGACTCTCCTACGACAAGATATGAATCTTTCGTTACGAGAGCTTAAAGCTGAAAATTATGCGACCAAGATAAATTTCGGGCAATGTAAAGTAAAAGAGAAGCAATCTTATTTAAGATGAAATAAATATCCACTAGGTCAATCTAACATAAATATAAAAGGGAAGATAATGCTAATAGCTTAATCTAAACAAAACTTGTAGTTGATCAATTCTTGACAGCTAGTCTCCAGATTCTTCTTCTTCTCCTCCAAATTGGTCGAATCTTCATCAGTCAGCAAATTTACGTTGTCATATGAAGAGACTTCAGTCTCAGCAGCTAAAACTTTTGCCTGAATCTCTCCAACCCCCTTTCGAGTCTCCTCTAGAGGTTCTCCTTCTCTTGTTGTAATGTCTGCAACTTCTTCACAACTCTCTATAGTTTCTTTTCACTAGAGGAAACTTTATTGACTTTCTCACTTGCTTCAAGTTTGAACGACTCGAGACGCTCTTTAGCTTTAGAAATCAGCTCTAGCTTCTCATCTTCACTCGTCTTATCAGTCATATTGGATCTCTCTTGGTCATATGACGCGGCAAGCTCAAAAAGATAATCCAGTAAACTCTCTAATGGAGAAAGATCCAAAATATTCGTCTTCTTCATATTCTCGAAAATCTCAATAATTTGCTCCCTATAAGATGAAAGCAATTTTGCACGAGTTTTGGAGAGTCTATTACAAATGTCCTCCCAAAGTCCCAAGATGAATTCCTTTTTGCGATTAAAGACAATGGTTTTTCCTTCAAAAATAGATACCGTTGTATTTGTCATTGGTGGAACGCGAGTTATCTCATTTGGAGTTTGTCTCTTTAGGGCTTCGTCATGATGAAGAGATGATATCTTTGAAGCCGTCCAATAGATTCATTACTCACTTGTGGCTTATCATGTGGGGATACCACCGGATGCCCAATGGCATTTAACTGCATAAGGAAAATGCAAAGAGAGTGAATATTTTCTATTTGGTCAATTAAAAAAATAAAAAGAAAGGGAAAGGTGATTGTATTTTTACCTCCTTGTTACAAGCTGTATGTGTTCTTGAGGGACTATCAACACTTGGAACCTCTACGATCTCTATTGGGTTAGGCCGTTTCCTTTTCCAATTTTGATCTTCGTTAGTACTCTGGCTTGTATCTTGAGGAACTTGCGTGCTAAATGGAAGAACCGGAGGGTGCTTCTCTATATTCGTTGAAGTACACACCACCTCTTTCAAAATTGCCTTTGATAATTTAAGCTTCCTTTTCTTATGTTGTGTAACTACTTTTGGGATTAAAGTGGGTGGGTCTTTAATTTTTGGGAACGTTTTTCCAACACCTTGATCTTCACCTCCCAAAGGAGTAGTATACTTTAGCCCAACATTGTCTACCAAAGCTTGTAAATTATTCTCGAGAAACTTCTCATACGCTTTCTCCCACCAATACATATAATTGGTGGAGAAAGGCTTCTCCACGGGATCCCCTGTTGGGGGGAAAATTGCGCGTGACATAGACCGATATAGTGTGCAAATCCTCCAAAATCTGAGTCCTTCATCTAGAGAGGCGTTACAGATATCATTCTCCAAAAACACCGGGACGTTCTGGTAAAACCCAAATTGACGACCAAACCGATGTGGGCTATATTGCTCGATGATGAATAAGTTACCACACCTCAAAGGGAGGTAATTAAAACGTAAGCTCATGAAGTAATTTGACTCCAACTCTTGAGGGGCATCGTTATCCATATAATAATAAGGACGAGAGTTGGTTGACTTGTTGGTGTCCAACTATATCCTCCCCAGTGTGGATGCGTTTTCTTGCATCCTTCTCGTCAAAGTATCTCGCAGCTCCCTCTCCTGAGTATGCTACCATCAAAGGGACAGACGGACCCTTAGCAAGTCTATAATGGGTTTTGAAGTAGTGTAAGCCAGCCGTAAACATAATGAACGAGAAAACAAACTTTGACCTGATCAAGTTGGGAAGAACACGAAATCTTATTCAAACCATGATAAATACTCGCCAAAAATGGGACCGCAAGGCTAATCTTTCGCCTGCCTGCCATTGTGCTTTCCATCTTAAAAGTCTCGGGACGAATGAAGTTTTCCGCCTTGGGAAACACAAAGGCACATAGCCAAATTGATAAGAACGCTGCTACATAAGTTTCATATTTCTTGTCAGCCCTCACCCTAAGCTTGGAGAATATAACTTCTTGATCACTCGACCACCTCGTTGTCTTGGGAATAACTCCGATAGGATTATGTGTCGACTTTAGGCGTCGCATATTTCTTTTCCTTTCACAGTGGGGCATGTTTATATATTAAAGTTTTGTTATACCAAAAATTTGTCCACTTACTGAATGAGACCTTTTGGTTAGCACTCGTACCTTCCTTAAGATGATGAAAGGCAGCAAATAAATACTCGCAAGATCGCGGGATAAATCTTATCTGTTTTTCGTCAAAACCAATAAGTTCTCTTGTCTCAGGTACCACTTCTTCATACGGAGAACCCTCAATGGGCAGACCTCCAAGGATATGTAAGTCCCAAATAGATATATATAGTTCTCCAGCTGATGTAAGAAACATGTTCGTCTTGGGGCACCAAGCCTCACAAAATGCTTGTAAAATGTTCGAGTTTCGATCATAAGTGAAAAGTGAGGCATAGACAGCATCATAAATCTTTTTTGTACTCAGGGTTTGTTGGCTTCCACCAATTACGTCTTCAGCCCATTCCCAATATCCTAGAATATGACGATACTCACCCTCGATTGTTGTTGTGTTTCCCCAACGTACTTCGCCTTGAATTATGCGACGTCCTAAGTTCGGAAAGGTGCTAGCGATGTTCACGTGGCGATGGATTGGTGCTTGGAGAGACCATATCTTGGACAATGGATTAGAAGTCGACTTGTGCTCCAACGTCCAGTTTTCTACATAAAGGGAGTTCCTCAAAGAAGGCCATAAGGCTGCATACCGGTCAGCTTGTGGGGTGTGAACCAAAATCTTAGTTTGTTCTATGCCATCTTCGGTCTTGATTATGAGATATCTGAGTTTGGAGGAAAGTGAGATATAGTCCCTGAAATTTGCCATCTCTTCGGACTGCAAAAAAAAAAAAGAAAAAAAAATGTCATCAAAAATCCAAATCAAGAATATTATAATGAACACAAAGGTCTGAACGGATGAAATGGCTTTCGATAGTCGGGCCGCATTGTGAGTAATATCTCCGATAGTTGGACCACATTGAGAGTAATCTCTCCGGTAATCCGGCCACATTGAGAGTAATCTCTTCGGTAGTCGGGCCGTATTGAGAGTAATCTCTCCGGTAGTCGGGCCACAGTGAGAGTAATCTCTCCGGTAGTCAAGTCATTTTGAGAGTAATCTCTCCAGTAGTCGGGCCACATTGAGAGTAACCTCTCCGATAGTCGGGCCATATTGAGAATAATCTCTCCAGTAGTCGGGACACATTGAGAGTAGTCTCTCCAGTAGTCAGGCCACATTGAGAGTAATCTCTCCGGTAGTCAGGCCATATTGAGAGTAATCTCTCCGGTAATCGGGCCATTTTGAGAGTATGTCTCCGGTAGTCGAGCCACATTGAGAATAATCTCTCCGATATTCGGACAAAGATGAGTACTCATCCCCTCACGCCCTAAAATTATCTTCATCATGCAAGGATCATCTTGTTAAACAAGATCAAATCCTTCTTGTTTCACCTACAAAAATGGACAATAGAATAAAGAAAGCACGAGAAAATAAGAAAAAGTTACCTTCGTGTCAATGCTTTTGAGTCCACAAAACTAGACTTTAATGGCTTGAAAATAATGAGAATTGATGCTTTCAATTGAAGAATATTGGCGCTATATATAGGTAAGAATAGTGGCTGTCAAAAATCTGTGTTTCGATGTGGGATCACCGAAATCAGTTATCGAAGAGAATTGGAGTTGCTAACGCACGAGATTTTAGTGGCTGACTCCAATTCTAATACTACTTAGAATTTTCAAAGTGGGAATCAAAATTTCCACAAAGCTCAAGATTAAGGAGCTCACTGTTTCCTAGTCATATAGGGACATATAGACTTTTACATGGATTTTTGTGATAATTTGTCGTGTGAACATGATTTAAGATGTTTAGTATATGATGCTAATATTAGATAAAATTCCAAACCATGTGAAAGAGCTTGATTTAACTGCTTATATTAGTCCATGTATTTCATACATATTGCGAAATGCAAATATATCACTTGAATAAGTTTTCGGGAACATTCATTACAAAATAAATATTATGTTAATACTTCAAGCCTTGCCTTTTTGGAGTTGGACACGTCTTGAAGAAGGGGGCATTTGTAGGCATATAAAGTTTATTAAAATTAAATCCATAAAATAATTTGGATTATATTATAAATTCAAGATATATTGATCCAACTAAATATTATGGGCTAATATAATTGAATTAATTATATAAGTCCAATATATATGGATTAAATAAATAAGTCTTAATCCATTGGGCTAGCCCATTTATTTGGGATGCAAATGATGAGCCCACTTCATTAGGCCCAAAATGTCATTTTCCTTGAGGCCCAATTTGGTGTCACACGTCAAATGGAAGAGCCAATATGACCATGCCACGTGTCAAAATGACAAGGCATGCCAAGTCACATTAAAAGGCCAATGAAACCGCGCCACGTGTGCAAGTGACATGTTCTGGTCAATCAAATGCGCCATGTCACACTTCAATCCTCCCTTCTACAACTATAAATAGGGGTCTTCATAGCCCAGAAAAACCACCAGAAGTTATAACAAGAAGCAAGAGAGAGCTCGTGGATCAAACACCGCAATTTCTTCACAAGCTTCAAGCAACCAAGTTCAAGTTCAAGAACAAAGAACAAATCAAGTCCAAGCTCAAGAACGAAGCAAGTATTCAACATCAAGAACGAATTCAAATCAAATACAAGGCGTTCAAGATCAAGGCTACTTGTTCGTGATAAAATCCGTGGCAACAATCAAAGTGTTCGCGACGGATTAAAATTCAAGATCAAGCTCAAAGGCCCTTGAATTTATATTGAAAAGAAGAATCAGAGGATTCATAGAGATTGTACACTCATAATATTCGAAATAAAATACTACGATTATTGCAATATTTTTCGGTCTTGATTTTAATTTTCTCGACGCAATTTATTGTCTACACTATGATTTATACCAAGAAAACTGAACTTGAAATGAATATCGAACCCGAAATTCGTAGAAAACATGTGATATATAGGAAGTAACAATTTGATGTGAATGTTGATAATGAAATCTCAAAATCTTTCGAAGAGTACTTTAGGGTTGATCGCTTTTATACATAATAGACAAGGCTATTTTTTCACTTCAAAATAGAGTTGAACAATTCGAAGCATATGAAAATATTTTTTATTTTCTATTTGGCAGTAACTTAATCCTGAATGTTCCTTAAAGCATAATAATCAATTCGATATTAATGGTTTAGGTTTATTTTTTGAATTAAAAAATATTAAGGAAAATAGTACATTTAGTAGATAACATTTCAATTGATACACTTAATCAAATAAAAAGATTTAATTCTTTTCCAAATGCTTAAATTTTTTATGGAATAATGTTCATAACTCATGTTACCGTTGCTTCAGCGGACAAAAGTTTTAAAAATTAAAATTGATAAAATCTTACATAAGAACAACAATGCCATAAGAAAGGTTAAGTGGATTAGCTTTATTGTCAATTGAGAAATATTTATTAGGAGTTATTGATTATAAGAAAATTAAATAACTTTGTATCTAAGAAAAGCTAAAGAAAATAGACTTCAAATAAATAATTAAAAAAATTAAAAAGTTAAGGCCTCTCATAAAAATTGGCTTTAGCCCACAAAATTCGTTGAGCTGCCCCTGCTATAACATAGTCTTTTTGGCAAGTTTCTAAAGTTAGTTTGAAAAGTGTGTTGCCAAAAAGTGTTTTTAAAAAAGTATTTTTGGTGAGAAGCAAATTATGTTTGGCTAATTAATTTGAAAAATACTTTTGAACAGTAATTAATATTTGGTCAAGATTTTTAAAATTACTTCTAAGTGTATTTTTCTCAGAAATACTTTTAAAAAAAGTATTTTTTAGAAAAAAAGTATTTTTTAGAAAAAAATTATTTTTTTTCTGATTCTCAAAAATTGCTTCTACTAAATAGCACTTCTTTTCCTTCTAAAAACTTGACCAAATACCTTAATTTTGGGTTTAGGGGGAGGAGGGTATATTTCCCCCCCCCCCCCCCCCCAAAAAAAACAGTTTTAGTTAAAAAGAAGCTTGACCAATCACACTATAAGACAAGCCGACGGCTGAGCTCATTCAAAAAAAATAAAGAGGCATTGAAGGTCAATATTGTACTGTTGACTATTAGGTTTGATTAATGCATACTTTGTTTCCGAAAAAGAAAAAAAAAAGGTCGCTCGATCCAACGATAGTTAGAAATAAACAAATGTAAAATCAATGGGGCTTTTGCATCCGTACTCACTTTTCGTGCCACATTTAAACTTATACCCGTTTTGGAAATAAAATTGCATCCGTACCCGCTTTCGCGCATAACTTCAGCATGCGGGGCTGTAGTAGCAAAGGCAATCACGCAAAACTTCAGCATTCTAGTAGACGGGCCTGAAGTAGCTTGCGAACTTCAGATCTAGAGCTGAAGTTGTTGTCTTGTAACTGGGGAACTTCAGCATACGGGGCTGAAGTTCCCCAGTTTACAAAGACAAAACTTCAGCTCTTTGTAATTGTCTTTATAACTTGGGAACTTCAGCTCTGTAACTGGGAAACTTCAGCTCTAGAGCTGAAGTTTTGTCTTTGTAACTTGGGAACTTCAGCCCCGTGTACTAAAGTTTTGTCTTTATAACTGGCGAACTTCAGCTTAACTGGTGAACTTCAGCTCAGCGAGGGAAAGGGAGCTGAAGTTATTTAAAAAGTGGGTATAAGTTAAAAGTTTTTTAAAAAACGAGTATAGGTTAAAATGGGGGCGACCAAATAGAGTGCCCGCGCAATTTTTACAAAATCAATGCCTCCCAACATAGCAACAATTCAGGAACCAGGGCATCCAGCTAACAATAGAGGATGGCAACAAGTATGCATTTTTTTTAAAATTTTATAAATGAGAGATCTTCGAGGGCCATCACACGCCATTCAAAACTCGATGAATAATGAGCCATAATTTTGTCTGAGACAAGGTTCGACTTTTGAGCTCATAACGTGTTCCTAAACAACACATCACGCATTATGCTCTTACCAATACGCCAAAGCCCTAAGGGGAAGAATCACAAGCAGTATACATGTTGTAAATTAGATACATAGTACAATATTTAGCACTATAAGCTGTATTAATATACTAGAATGCCAGTGAATTTATCCAACAAAGATTGACAAAATCCTGGTCAATTGGATTAAATGCAATTGGCTTGAACTGAATTTAGATCATTTCCTATCTAAATCTCAGACCAGAATTACATCAAAATTTGTTCCTGATATTAGTGACATAAATTAACAAGAATAGATTTACTTTACAGCAAAAGTATTAAGTTACAGAACTTACAGAACAGATGCTACTATCTTAGCAGCTACTGTTAGATATATACTGCATACATATATTGATATTCTCATTCATAAATGTTGCGGTATGTTGAGAACTTTTCAGAGAAATATAAACATCAATTCAGAATATTATGCAGCAACCAAGAAACAAAAATGATCATGATTTACATTCTGCACGAAATCATTCGCATACTGGTTTCGTGTCAAAGCTGCTCAAGCAGATTGCAAAAGCTTGGAAGGCAGATAGCGGGTAGCAGTAATCCATGGTGAAGATATCTTTTCCGATTTTGCCAAATTGCAATATTACTGTTTCTTGTACTGCAGCTGGTATATTCTGAGAAGGATTAACTGCTGTCGCTAGCTGAAAATTTTTCACAGACGCCACAGTAACGCGGCCTTTAAAATTTAGGCACCAGCATTGCAATTGTTCATGCCATCGTGGGGCCTTGTTTTTTAGCACGAGCGGCTCTCGAGAAGGCACTGATACTGTCGAGCTTGAAAAGCCGGGCGAGCTGATATCTACAGTTGGCTTCTTTGGTTTTGAGACTGGTGGGGGAGATGACTTCTCGTCAAAAGATTGTGGGAATGATTTAGGTGTTGGAGCGCTGCCTCCCTCTTGTATAGAGGAGAAAGGGATAGAATGCATGGAGCAATGCATTCTCCTAGGTCCTCTTGTTTGAAGAACATTGAGTTCATAGTTAATGGTGGCGACACTGTAGTTGCACGCAGCTACTGTCGGAGAAACCTGCTTCACGCTGAATCGTCGACTAAGTCGACCGCGATGTTGAATCGCAGTATCACTTGGAGGTTGGCTATCATAAACGGTGAACTTGGTCCCGAGAAAGTTAGATCTGGTCAAATTATTTCGTAAACTATTAAAACAAAATGAAAGGAAATTGAAGCTTTTCTTTTTACGACATTCTGAAGGACGTTGAGGCTTATAAGCTATGGAAATAATTAACAGTTTGTGGAAACTTGCCTCAGTTTTCCAACATATGTACTGCTAGCTCGAGAAAAATCATCCGCAACCAATGAAATTACAAAGTCTGTGCTTGTTGCCCTTCTGATCCTTTTGGCAGCCAGCAATAGCTTATCGCTTTCATCCTCAGCTGTCATGAAGTAACACATCAGATGTGAGAACATTAGACCACTAACACTAGGAAGAAGCTATAAAAAAGTTTCGCAATTTGCGTTCTGCATATTAACTAGAACAATGTCTTCTATCAACCTATGTCTAAGTTATCCATCAAAATACAACAACAACAACAACAATCACAGCAACAACATACCCAATGCAATCCCACATTGTGGGGTCTGGAGAGGGTGAAGTGTACGCAGACCTCACCCGTACCTTTGGGGGAGGGGGGTAGAGAGGCTTTTTCTGAAAAGTTATCCATCAAAATACCAATCAAAAAATTATAGAAAAATATAATCTTAGCTTCATTCATAGGATAAATTCATAAGGTGGATCTTGAAGCTGGTTCAAAGGCAGTACAATCACAGAACAAACTCGTATATTTAGAAGACAAGTTTTGTTCACTGATCAACTATGTAGGTAGACCTTAAAGCTGATTCCAAGGCATACAATCATTGAAGATGCTCTGGTAATATTAAAGTGTCAAAGAAGAAAAGGAGAAAGGTCAACAGAAACGTGTGACTTACATGGAGTCAAACCAAAGTAGAGGCGATAAACTGAATTAGCTCTGTCGCGCTTTATAAAGCAATGAATTGGGGATTCACGGGGACCCGGCTGTTCCAAAGCAGAACAGAAAAAGAATGATCTCTCGGTTTTACTTTTTTGTAAGCGGCAATAGAAATAAGATAATCATCGAATGGATTAAGGAAAATACCTGCTTTAGTGAAATCGGAAAGGTAAGCCTACCACATTCCTCGGGAGTCTTGACAATTTCTTTAGTAACTTCCCTCCATGAGTTACAAACAGAAGCACAAAAGACTACAACGGTCCGAGCAGGCCACGACGTCTCACTCTCTTCAACCCTGCGGATAATATCCAATAGCAATTCTGATGGTAAATTTGCCCATTGGCCTTGTTGATCAGGATCAAAATGTGACACATCAGGTGCTATATGTGATCGGGTTCTGTTTCGCCAACGCCTTCCTTCCACTCCCCTCCTTGATATACTCCCTATCCCATCTTTCATCTCTCTCAGCTCACGGATAATGCTCTTGAACGACATCTCTATTAATCACATTAACAAGCCTTTCCTACAATGAGATGGCAAAAAGTTTAGAACAATCAAAAAACATATAGCTGCACTAAGCTCCAGTTATGAGCGGGGTCCGAGGAAGGTCTGAACCACAAGGGTCTATTGTACACAGCCTTACCCTGCATTTTTGCAAGAGGCCGTTTCCACGGCTCGAACCCGTGACCTCCTGGTCACATGGCAGCAACTTTACCAGTTACGCCAAGGCTCCCCTTCAACATTTAGAACAGTGAAAATGGGAATTACTTTGGCCCGGTTCAACCATCATATTCCTGTTTATCAAGAAAAACTTTCAAGAATTTACCACTTTTGACAACATACACTGTTTTTAACTAGAACCAGAAGATCTGACACTACAAGGTTTAGCCTTTATCAATAACTCATCAACTCCGCCTTAATCCCAAACAAAGTCGGGGCCGGCTATATGGATCCTCCTCACCATTTCACTCTATTTGGGTCCAAATCATTCCAATGTACATGGAAAAAATAACTCTATTTGCTCAATTTCTAGCACAGCTCTAGATTAAAAATCAAAACTTTATTACAAGATAACTGTTACAAATTCAAAAGTTGAGCATAAAAAGAAACCCACAATTCAAAATACTTGTCTCCACAAAGGCAAATAGATATTTGCACAATTTCTACCACAGCTCAAGAATAGGAAAATGAAAATCACAATTAAAACTTTATTAGAAATTAAACTGTTCCCAGTTCAAAAATTGAGCAACATTAATACACCACAAAGGCAGATTAATACAAAACAGAAATACAAAAAAATGGGCTTCAGATCCTTAACATGAAATGAGAAGAAAGACAAAAAAAGAAAAAAAAAAGAGGAGAAAAAGGCCAAAAAAAGATGAAAACTTTAAATCTGGAATGAAAACTCCAAACTTCAAACAGAAAGAAAACACCAACAAAAACCAAATATGGGTCTGAAATAGGGGGGAAGAGAAAGAAGAAGGAAACAGAAACCTGAGAAATGGGTTGCAAAAAATTACTCCTATAATATTTGATGAGAGAAAGCTCAAGAATGTAGAGATCTGAAGAACGGTAGATTAGTTTTTTTCCATTCTGAGGAGTTCTCACATCGCCGGAAACTGCCAGTGGCACCACCAACTCCGCCCACCCAAGTTGAAGAGCTTTCCTACGTGGTATGCGTCAAAAAGTTTTCCCTTTTAAGTTGCAGACTTAGGACCTCACCTAGGGACTCCCCTGACCATATTACTCCTTTTAATTTTTTCTCGTAAATAGAAAGTAGTTAATAATAGTCTTTTATGTGGTACACTCTTTCTAAAATCTATCCAACAAAAAAGACATATTTTTATATTTAAAAATAATTTAATTTTAAAATTCTTATTTTATAACAACATAAGTGTCTATGACTTATTTTAAATCACAAATAAAAGTCTTTGATAAAAGAAAATTGCTCAAGTGGTAAACCACTTTTTTGAAGTCATTTAAATATTATTTTCATTGTCACTAATAAAATATGGGGTAGGAAGTAAATTAATATTTTAGCTTCTAAGTTTAATTTTCTTCGAATCGCTCCGTTCCCTTTTTTTTTGGTCAATCAAAGAGGCATGTATTATAAATTAAGTCGCATTACAAGGAGCATTGTCAAGGGGCGGTACAGCGTTACAAAAAAGCGTTTGATCACTGCCACCATTGTGTACTATGTTACCATTGCAAGAGTTTGGCAAATTATCTAGATAAAAAGAAGTCAGTTCCAAGTGCACCGGTGTACGTAGAGTGCGTCTCTGCAGCGTGCCTTGTTGGTCTGCTAGTAACTCTTGCATTACAAAAGAAGGTGGTTGCACAAAAATATTGGTCGGGGCATTATAAGGTAGTGTGGCTCCAGATTTGGCCTGCATGTCTACTACTTGATTTTGCTCCCTGTAGGTATGCATCACCCATGGTCTATCCACTTGATGTAGTAGGTACCTGCATTCATGTGTTAAGGATGAGTAATNCCCCCCCAAACCCTCATTTTTTAGTAATCCTATAGGCTCAATCGGAGTTTAATTTGTAAAACTCATTGGCAGGAGGAGTCCATTTAACGTGTATGTGTGTAGAGTGAGGATTGGTAGTGGTATGATTTAGGCCTAGGTGAAAAAACTCAGTTGTTTGACCTATAATGTGTTGAATGTTAGGAGAGTGGGTTGTGTTTTCAAAGGTTGTGCGATTCCGACTTTTCCATATGTGCCATAAGGCATAGGGAATTAAAATGTGGGTGGTTATTTGAGTGCTGGTAGAGTCATTGTGTAAGATGAATTGTGATAGTTTTAACGGGGTATTCTCATGAAATCTTTCAAGGTTTATATAATGATAGTGAATGCCTAGTTTGTTCCAGACTAACTATGTTTGGTGATATTCGAAGAATAGATGTGCAATATTTTCGTCAGTGGTCTGGCAAACTGGGCAAAGGGAATTATGGGTTAAGTGGATAGTGTAGAGGTAGATTGTCGTTGGTAGGCGATGGTGACTCATAAGCCAAAAAAAATGCTTTATTTTCTGAGGTAATTGAAGGTTCCATAACCAGTGGAAGGAGTTGCTTCCTGGTTGATCACGTAAGTGTTTATACAAAGATTTGACCGTGAAAATCCTTTGGGGGTAAGGCCCCAGAAAAAATGATCATGTGAAAGATTATTGGTGATGGTAGGGATAAATTGATTACTAATTTGGCTATGTAAATTTTTAGGTAATTCAAAAGGTATTTTAGGAATATTTATTAAGTTTCCTTCAATATACAGTGTTAAATTGGCTAATTGGTCATGGTATGGTAGTGGTCCTTCAATGAATTTCCTGAGTATCAAGTTTGGCCCTATTCAAGGTTGTGTCCAAAATTTGATGTGGTTTCCATTTACAATATACCATTGTATTCTTATTTGACATGCAACCCATATTTGTTTGATGGCTTTACAGTTTTACGAGATGTTATTCGATGAAGTAGTGTTAGTGTATTTTGAAATTACGATTGAAGCACAGTGGGATGAAGGGGATTGAAACAACCTCCAAGCTAGTGATCCAAGTAAGGCATTATTCTTATCCGAAAGATTATGAATGCCCAACCCTCCACTGGATTTTGGTAATTGGATGGTGTTCCAATTGATAAGATGAAGTTTACGTTTTTGAGCTGTGGAACCCCAAAGAAAGTTGCATCGATATCTTTCTAACTTTTGTGTAATATTTGTAGGAAGTTTATTAAGTTGCATGACATGATTAGGTAGGCAATTTAGAGTTGATTTTATTAGGGTGGTCCTTCATGCTATAGTGAGATAATTTATTTTTCACCCGGCTAGTCTATTTTTAAAGTTATCTAGTAGGAATTAGAAGTCGGATGTTGTTAGTTTTTTGGTAAAAATGGGGTAGCCAAGGTATTTCCCAAAGGCAGACCCTTCAGTCACGTGGAATGAATTGGCCACTGTTGCTCTATTCATTGTGGAGGTATTTTTGGAGAATTTATTTTTTCATTTAGTGTAGTTAATGGTTAGGCCCGAGACTTTAGTAAAAAATTTGAGAGTATCTATTATGGTATTGATGCTTTTTGTGGTGTGTTTAGAAATTAAAATAATATCGTCAGCAAATAGGAGGTGAGATATTGGTGGTCCTTGTGTAGATAGTTTTATAGGTTGCCAGTGTTGGTAATCCACTTCAATATGTATTTTACGTGAGAGCATTTCCATACAGAGGAGAAAAATGTAGGGTGAGAGTGGATCCCCTTGACGTATGCCCCTTAAAGGGAAGAAGAAAGGGGATGGTTGTCCATTGATGAGAACTGAGATTGAGGAGGTAGTAATACAAGACATGATTAATTTGATCAACCTAGATGGGAAATTGAAGTAATGTAGTGTGTCATGTATGAAACCCTATTCTAGTTTGTCAAAGACTTTTTCTGAGTCCAGTTTAAGTAGAAAGGAAGCTTGAGAACCTCTTTTTTTCTTGAAGTGGTGCATAACCTCTTGCACTATAAGAGCATTATCAGAAGCCCGACGTTTAGGCAAGAAGGCTGATTGTTTTGGGCTGATGAGACTAGAGAGGATTGGTTTAATACGGAGTACTATGATTTTCGCAATTAACTTGTAAAGAGTCTTACAAAGGCTTATGGGTCGATATTGTGTGATGAGAGTTGGTTGTTGTATTTTAGGGATTAGGTATAAAAAAATTTTATTGATGTCTGAGGGTATTTGGTGTGTGGTGAAGACTTCCTTGCAAAAAGGGGTGACTGAATGATTCACTTGAGGTCAATAATTTTGGAATAAGTAGGGATGTAATCCATCCAGTCCAGGAGCTTTAAGAGGTTGGAAAGTTTTAAGTGCATTTGTGATTTCTGGTGTTGTTAGTGGTAAGTCTAGTTTTGGATAGTCGTGAGAATTGATGGTAAGGTGACTAGCTTTAAATTTAGGGTTTGTGTTATGGGTGTGACTAGTGGTAAATAAGTTATGATAGTAGTCTTCTATATAATTGTTGATTTTTTTTTGGTCTAAGATCCAGTTTCCCACTCAGTCTTTAAGAGTAGTAATACGATTACGTCTACGTCATTTTAAAGTTGTAAGGTGAAAAATTTTTGTGTTGGCATCACCATCTTGGAGCCAATTTATTCTTGATTTTAATTTTCAAAAATCCTCTTCAATTTTTAGAAGGTCATTGTATTGTGTTATTAAGTCATTTTCTAAATTTTGTAAGAAATGGCTAGTAGTATAATTGGGAGAAAGTTGGGTCCCTTGGAGTCTTGCTAGAAGAATTTTTTTTTTTTTATGAAAAATGTTACCAAAAGTAGTTATATTCCATTCTTGGATATGATGTGTAAAGTCTTTGATGGCTGTTAGTAAATGCTTATTGAGTGTCAAATTATGAGTAATTATGGAAGGGAATTGGGGATGGGTTGTCCACGTTGTTTCAAACCAGAAAATTTGTTCATTAGGAGCTTTGTGTTTTTTAAGATTTAGTAGTAGGGGACTATGATCAGAGTGAGTTCTGGGTAAATGATGAACTGAAGCTTCAGGGAAATTTTTTAACCACTCGTAATTTGCTAAACATCTATCTAATGTTTCCAGTATACGATGAGGTAAGTGTCTATTATTGGACCTTGTATATTTACTGTCTATATAATCTAGGTCGATTATATTACAATAATTAAGACATTGTATAAAATTGTCACTCCTTCGATTATTAATTTGTAGTCCCCCAAATTTTTCTGTTGAATTAATGATTTTATTAAAATCACCTCCGATCAACCAAGGTAGTCTAATTTGGTCATGTAAAATGCAGAGGTTATCCCATAAAATAGTACGTGCATGAATATCATTTTCTGCGTAAATAATGGATAATAACCAAGGATTAGGGTTTGGGTGTACCTGGATAATGGAATGAATTTCCTGGCTGGTGGCAGCTACTTAGCCGAGCTTGATTTCATCAGCCTTCCACAGTAATGCAATCCCTCTAGAAATTCCTTCAACTGGTGATTGATCCAAGTGTGAAACGCCAAACTCAGACTTAAGGGGTTCATGATCTTGCACGTAAGTTTCCAGTAGTGCGACCAACACAGACTTGTGATTGTTGAGCATGGAACGGAAATTACGTTTGAACTCTGGTGACTGTGCCCCTCTATAATTCCAAATAACAAACTGCATAGATTGATTATTGAGTGGATTGGTTGGAGTCTCCCTCTCCGTTGGTGAGGAGTTGTTCATCAGTGTTGGGATTAACACAATGGCGAACTTTTCCACTTCTGGATTTCCTGTTGGACGGATGTTTAGTAAGACATTTAGTAGTTCTGCTGGACAAGTGATGATCACTTTTCTTTCGTACTGTTATTTTAGGGTGTAAGTTTTGTTCCCATTGAGATAGCATAGTAGAGGAAGTGTTTCCCGTATTTCTGCCATGGTTTCTGCCACTTCCAACTGAGTTATTTCGTCTAGTTCGTATGGAGGAGGACTGGGGTGTCGGACTGGACTCGTTGGTGGAGTGAGTGGTTGATAGGGTGACGCTTGGGCATGTAGTGGTATGTTGGGTACTATGCATGTGCGGGGTTGGATCCAAGGAACAAAGGTTTGAGGTGGTTGTTGGGGTGGGTAAAATGGTAACTCGAGGGTGTTCACTGGTGGTGATGGAGGGGCATGTAGTGGTAGTGGTGTTGGAAATAGTGGTGTAATTTATGGGTGATGGTTGAAAGTTGATGGTGGGTGCATGGATCAAATAAATTGGTTGTATAACATCACCCCCATACGCATTCCCTCTCTATTTGTGCTATGTCCACCGGATTTTGGATCATCACTATGGCATCTTGGTTGTCGATTTCCATGGTGAAGGTTAGTGCATGTTCTTGCAGTCTCATCTCGAGCCAGGACTGGGGATACATCTGTATTGGTGGATATTGAGTTATGTAACATGGGTGTGGGTTGGGGAGGGTGGTCGTGTGGTGGTTGTGTTTAGAAAGATTGGTTTTGGAGAAGGTTAGTATTTGTGAAGGAGATTGTTCTCTGGTGGTGAAAGTTGTAGTGTGATCGGTTCATGGGGGGAATGTATGTGTGTTTGGGAAGTGTATAGGTGTAGGGAGAGTAGGGGTTAATGATGGTGTAACATGTTGTTCTTGGTTATGAGAGGGTAATTGGGTCGGTGGTTTCGTGTATTTTACGGTGACGTGAAGGGTTAGAGGGGAGTGCTTGTGTTGGGTATTGGGCTTGGCCTACCGTTGGTGTTGTAGTTTGGGTGGGAAGAGTGGTCATTGGGTCGGGGTGATGTGAATCATTTTGGGTTATAGGGGTGAGTGTATTTTCCGTAACATAGGCCATTACTTGAGTGCCTATAAAAAGATATGAGTTGGAGCTGCATGGAGTTGAGGTGGCAGAAGTGTCAGATGGTGTTGCCACGTGGGAGTTATTTGTGGTATGTGTAGGTAATTTAGAGGATGATTCATTAAGTTTGGCTGGTGGGTGTGTGGGTTGGAGTTGCATGGAAGGTGGAGTGGGTGTGGGCTTTGGAATTTCATGGGCCATATCATTTGGGCATGCTGGACTGCCCGTCTGATCCATTGGGTGGGGTTCCATTAGGATACTAAAAGTGGTTTCATTAAAAAATTTTGGATTAGTAGGAAAGCTATTGGGGAGTAATTTGTTAGTTAATGATTTATTTGTGGCATGGTTAGCCGTGTGAGGGAGATTTAGGGTTGAAAACTTACCTGTGGATCCTGTGCTGGCGTTTGGCTTCATGTTTGATGGCGCATTGTTTGGTAAGGGTGATTTTCCTTTGGTGCAAGTCTTTGATGGGAATGTGACCGTTTGCCATTCATTGTTGGTATGGTCGGAATCTGTATTAGTTGGAGATGTGGATGTTGTTTTTGGGATTGTGTGGGGGCTTTATGAGATGGTAGAGTATCAGTGGATGTCGTAGGAGTGGTGGTGGTCATGGAGGAAGGGGAAGGGGATGGGTAGAATAGTTTTGTGTGTCCAAGACGAGCACAAAGAGTGCATAGCATATTGAGGCCCTCATAGAGTATTTGTTGTCTATGAGTACCAATATAAACATGTGTTTTGAGGGGTATTTCTAGCGGAACTTCTATACATATTCTTGCATAGTGACCGTTTGTGGTTGTTGATGTGCATGCATCAACTTTGAGTAGGATCCAATATTTTGACCTACTCGTTGAAGTATTTCAAGATTGTAGAACTCCGTCGGTAGTTCTGGTAGTTGTAACTAGATTGCTGTGTAGGTGAGCTGGGTGTTGGAGGCTATAAACTTGGGTTCCCCTTTGGCACGGATAGGAAGTGGTTGAGAACGAACCAGGGCTCATTGTGAAGTGCGTTGAACATATTTTCTTCTTTTTGAAACTTAATTAAGTAGGAGTCACACCCTAGATCTATTAATGGTAGATCCTTTGTGGGTTTCTATAGTGCCGTTAGTTTGGTGCGTAGAGTTTGATGCGCAACCTTTCTGCCAAACACTTTGACAATGACAAAGGATTTCATGACGAGTAAAGGCGTGATTTGTCCGCTGAGGTGAGTGGTATGAATGTGTCTTGATTGAGATTATTTGTTGATTCATCTGATAAGTTAATATGTGAGTGTGTTTGGTGGCATGTAATGGATTATGAGGTGAATTGGTTGTTTGTTAGTAATGTTTGGGCAAAGAATATGGGAGGAGGATTGGTAATGGCAGTGCTTGGATGTGGAGGTGGAGATTGAGGGGGGTCATATGGAGCTAATATCCGGCGGTTTCGGTGAGGGGACGGTGGTGGTGTCATTCATTCTTTGGGAGAGTATTCTACGACGGTGTTAAGGTTTTTGAACAAATATCCCATTCCCATTTGTTTGTCAACGATTAGGTTCTACACGCTTATAAAAATATGTATTAACAATAAGAGTAATTTTAATTTATCCTTTATTAATTTTTTAATCTTTATCAATTTACATGCCTCTTAATTCTAGAACAATTAATACTAATGGTAAAGAAGAAAAAAATATTAATTCCCTCTTAATCTTTTAAAATGACAAGTACTTGGGAACAATTATTTTTTGGATATATATAATAGCTAAAGGGTAGCAAATATGAGTGTCGATGGATATTTAAAAATTGACTAAACTGATCGAATCGTACCGTATCGAATTGATTTTTAGGTTTCTTTTAATAAAATCGTAGGTTTTTATAAACCTATAATCATACCGATAATTAAGGTAGGTTTTGCAATTTTAAGAAAATAAACCGAAAAATATTGAACCGTACAAAATAAATATACATGTGAAAAATATCTTTATATATAAGTTTAAAAACAATAAAACATTAAATTTTTCCTTGGATCTTGGAATTACGAAAATGATATAAGCCAACAAGTAATTAAAACTCAAAATCCCGATCTCCAAAACATATTATGCTACTCTTGTGGAAACTAAATTATTTCCAGCACATTGAATAGCAAGACATAAGGTATTCTAGCGGTTATGAGTAGCAAACTACAATGTATTAAATATGTTTCCTTTCGTATGCCTTAAATTATTATTTTTTTGAATATTTAATCTTCATAGACTTTATTCTTGATTTCCAGCTTGGTTAATATCTTTTCACTCGTGTAATTTATCTTTTCTTTATCTTTGCTTAGTTTCTTTTACATTGTTGTAGAATAGTTGATGGATCTAACTCTAGCCATCTTTTATATTTTCTGAATTCATCACCCTTTGAATAATAAAAATGTCTAGAGAGTTTTGTTAAGTCCGATAAAAGTACATTTGTTATTGCATTATGTTTTTACTAGTGACTTTTACATGACTTTAAAAAAAATATCAAAAATTAATGAAACCGTATCGATATCGATACCGAAGAGAAATTGACATGATTGGGATGATATCGAAAAGTCTAATTTTGATTATGCATATCAAAATAATCGAAAAAATTAATATAATATAAATTTTATAAAATAACAGGCCGAACCAAACCATTGACACCCCTAGTAGCAGCCCCTAGTAGCAGAGAGAGTATTTCTTTTTGGCGAAAAAGATCCTAGAATGTTTGACGCCAAATTGTTTTTATACAACTTTAATGAGCGTGATGAGTACAAATAAAATCTACGACTATA
Organism: Nicotiana paniculata; assembly: GCA_005239505.1. Lineage (NCBI taxonomy): Eukaryota > Viridiplantae > Streptophyta > Magnoliopsida > Solanales > Solanaceae > Nicotiana > Nicotiana paniculata. The sequence goes on along the minus strand of ML337145.1, from coordinate 8,007 downwards.
AAACATATACTACATGAATAGGTGCAATGATCCTTAATTAGATTAGGGGAAAGGTCCCAGAAGAAGACCAAGCAATTTAAATAAAAGGATTTGGGAGATTTTTGGGTCACTGTTAGTGGATAACTTTTAAAAGTTTGCTGATTTCATAAGTAAATTTGGTCAGATAGTGTAATGGTAGAGATAAATTTAGTCGAATAGTTAACGAAGGTTAGATATAAATAATATACATAAGTAGATGGATAAATTTGAAGATTTTTCCATCAGATTATTTTATTTGAGAAGGATGCCAATAATGATTAGTATTGAAAGATGCAACATTATGGTAGAATCATGACTTGGGGTTTTTGGTTTATATGCATAGAGTTAATAGCTTGCATTTGTTAATCCCTTTGTTCCAATTTACCAAAACATTTCACTTGATATAAGTCGATGTAGTGAATATTATATTTAAATTGGGCTAAATTAATTTGATTATTGAAAATTAAAATTAATTATTCAAATGTTACCTAAAAAATATTACAAGTCACAATTTTATATTGTACAATGGAAAGTTACTTTTGAATAAAAAGTCTTAGTTAATTAAACCACTATTTCAAAATATATGATATTTCAATAATTTAACCTCGTATAATAATGGTAGTTGCTCCTTCAATAGCGGGTGCAAGTTCAACATGCCATCCACAGATCCACTTGAACTATTTAATAAATTGATAATGCATGCATGAACAAAGATTAAAGCTAGGAGTTGAGAGCCAAAGACAATACTTTGTGGACCTAAATATTAACAGTGAGAGTATATGAAATATTGTTTACGCAATCAATGTTATGTTAATACGTTAATTATTTGTTTTTGTCGGATCATCTATTATGCTTAGTATAAATATTATTAATAATTATCTTACAAGTAATCTAATTATGCAAAATTTCTTATCAACATTAACACATGACTTAAGCGAATTCAAAATTTGAAATTTATGGTTTCTATAGCGTTAGCAAGATTAACATACAACGAGATTTGAGTTAATAATCAAACATTTATAAATATTTAATAAATTTCTTTATACATATATAAGGTATGGGTCGCATAAGCATAGCCGACTCTAACCTTATGCCTGAGGCTTGTGCCTTAGGCCCCCAAATTTGGGGGCCCTATTTTTTTCCAGAAATAATTGGTTAATAAGTATTTAAATTTTGTTAGTACTAATATAGACTTTGAAAGAAATAGTAGACAAAAATGACTCACAACTGCTATGATTTCAGCAAAGAATATTGCATTTAAGATGAATATAGAACCTGAATTTCGTAATAAGTGTGTAATTTATAAAAAGAAACAATTTAAGAGAATGTTAATGATGAAATAAAAAAGTCTCTTGAAGACTCCTTTAGAGTTATTAGTTTCTATACACAGTAGATCAAACTATTTTGTTTTTACTTCAAAACAGATTTAATTTGAATAATGTGAAGTATATGAAAATATTTTTGATTTTCTATGCAGTGGTAAAAGATTGAGATCATTAGAAAATAGACTTCAACAAAAATATATATAATAACTTTTTTTTTAAAGAAAAATTAGGCCTCACATTAAACTTTGGTTTTAGGCTACACATAGTGTTGTCAAATTGGTTAAAAGAAAACAGTTATCCACCCATATTATCCATTAAAAATGGATTAGATAATGAACTTTTTTAAAATGGGTCAAATATAGATAAAACCCATATTATTCACTTAGAAAATGGATAACCAATGGATAACTAATGTGTTTAATTTTTATATTTGTAAAACCTCAAATTGGACGTTTCTCAAGTTTGGGAGACTAAGAATTCTCCTAAAAGTCATATTCAAGAAGCCTATGATTATTCATATTTTTCGTCGGTTAACACATTTTTTATCCGTATTAAATATGAGTCAGGTTAAATAATTTATTCGTTTTCTATTTTTTATCCATTTATATTATACCCGATCCATCCATTTGCCACCCCAAGTCACACATGAGCTTGAATCGCCCCTGCACATATGTAATAATGTAGATCCGTCATTGCGTATAACTCCTTTTTTTTTTAATAAAAAAGAAATGCCAACAAGTCAAACACTAAGATCTAAGCAAGCAATGTTTCATTGTCACGAGGGCTGGTTGCCTTTTTAGGTCACAGATGCATATATCCATAAGCGTGTGCGACGTCCTTGTCTGTTTTCTACTTTTCTTTTTTCCAACGTTTCTTCCCCTCCACGTTTGAAACTTTTGGCTTTGGAAATTTCCTTTGAAAAGATATTCTCTTAATTTGCTAGCGTTTGGACATAAATTTAATTATAATTTATAAAATAAATTTTTAAAATTAAAATTGTGTTTGAACATATATTCTATTTGAAATATTTTTTAAAAGTTTTATGAGTGAAAGAGAACTTATCACCTAAAAACCGCCTTAAACGAGTTTTTGGGAACTTGAATTATTATTTTTCAAATTTTCTTTCAAAAACTGACCATATTCCACTAACAAATATTGTTTTTAAAAGAAATTTTAAAACAAGCCGCCAAAATCTATGGCCAAATCCTATTTAAGTGTAATATTCCATGTTCTGGTGCTCGAACCCAATATCATTTCTTACACCATTTTGGTGTGTGAATAGTGTTGCACGAAATTTGGTGTAACACTATTCATCAGCACCATTATTGTTTATCAATATATTATTATTAATTTTTATTGTATAATACTTTAAACATACTAATCCTGAAAGTTGAATATGTGTAGAAATTAAAATAAATTTTATCATAATGTAATATATATTTACTTATATTTTATAAATAATGTCACTTTTATTTGATTTAACCATAATGTATAATATTTGCTTACAAATAATAGTATTGAAAAATTTATGGTATAAAATAAACCTATATTAGGTTATATAAGAAAGGAATATGAATTATATGGGATGAATGTGTAAAAAAAAAATTATTTTATGAAATGATAAATAAAATTTAAATTAAAAAATAATATAATATAAAAGAGAGAGAAGAATATAAAAGGAATATTCTTTTTGGGTGTAAAAAATAATGTAATGGTGTCACGACCCAAAATCCATCATGTCGTGATGACACCTAACCTAACCTGCTTGGTAAACCAATTTAACCACTAACTAATTTCAATAATAATTAATAAAGCAATTAAGTAACAAAATATCTGAATCTTATACATTCCCCAAAGGCTGGTAGTACAAATTATGAGCTTCTAAGAATAGATTTTACAAAGTTGGTATGAATTAATTACATCATTTGTTTGAAAGGTACATAAACATATTTATATATTTTAAGGCTACCATGAACAAGAGTCAGCTACAACCGGAATGCAGGTACATCTTCAAATCCAGCTCTCGCCGATCTCAGCAACATCCGCAACCAACATCTGCACGGAAGGTGTAGAGTGTAGTATGAATACAACCGACCCCATGTACTCAATAAGTAACAAACCTAACCTTAGGTTGAAAGTAGTGACGAACTAGAATAAAGGCCGGGTCCAACACCAATATCCAACAACAGTTCATAACAAATGTAAAGCAGGTAATAAAAGAAGTAATTCAGAGATGAAATGCTCAGCCTAATCATAGTTTCCCTAAAATAGATCTTCTTTTCAAGTATATCGGTGAAAACCTAAATCCTTTATTGAAATCGTCGAAAATATGAGTAAATTTGAAAACAATAATTTTCCCCAAAAAAACCTTTCAACAATAAATAGGATGTTCCATTTTTCTTTCCAGGTAGCCAGTGTAACATTTATTACTATGTTCATATGTCAATATGTGTGAGAAGTCATGAATGACGTGATACCGAACAACATGAGGAATAAATACATTTTTATGCATGTATGTCATATGTGCATGTCAATGCCATGTACCTAAGTGATGAACTCATGTACTCACACTCTCGGAGTACTCAATCTCACTGTCTCACACTTTTCACCCATCATGCTCAACAACTCAGTACTGTATATGGCCAAAGTCAACTTCCGGTCAAACTTATGAACTTTTCAAACCCTCAAATTTCCAATTTCCGCCAATTTGTGCCAAAACCTTCTAGAAACATCCAAATGCAAATTCGAGCATACGCCCGAGTCTAAAATTACCATCCGGACCTATCGGAACCACCAAAACTCCGTTCCGGAGTCAAATTTACAAAAAGTCAAATTTGGTCAACTCTTCCAATTTAAAGCTTCAACAATGAAATTCATTCTTCCAAATCGATCCTGAATAACCTGTAAACAAAAACTTACGATTCACATAAGTAAAAGTATGTCATACGAATCTACTCATGCCCACAAGCTACCGAGCAAAGTATAAATGCTCAAAACGACCAGTCGGGTCGTCACAAATGATTGGAGTTAATTTCCACCATTTTGGTGTAAAAATAGAATTTAAGGTTATAGATGCCCCAAAGATATTGAAGATGGCAATGATAAAATAATGTGTAACGACCCGATCGGTTGTTTTGAGAATTTAATGTCCCGTTTGGAAGCATAAGTTCTTGAAAAGCTTCGTATTATGTATTATGACTTGCATGCACGGTCAAGTCCAGTTACGGGATGACTCAGAGTCAATTTGGAAGAGAGATTCTAGTTTTGGAAGCTTAAGCAATAAAAGTCGACCAGAATTTTGACTTTTACATAAACGAATCTGGAATGAGGTTTTGATGATTTCAACAGCTTCGTATGGTGAATTTGGACTTAGGCGTGCGTCCTGATTTGGATTTGGAGGTTCATAGGGTAACTGTAGCATTTCAGCGAAAGTTGGAAAAGTTGAAGTTTGGAAGGTTGAGAGGTTTGAACAAGAGTTGAATTTAGTGATATTAGGGTCGAAATGCAATTTCGAGAGTTGGAACAGCTCCGTTATGCCAATTGAAACTTGCCTGCAAAATTTGACTTCATTTCGGATTGATTTGATAGGTTTGAAGATTTGAAAGTTCATAAGTTTGATTCATGGTGCGATTCTTAGTTTCGACATTGCTTGATGTGATTTGAGACCTCGAGCGAGTCCGTGTTAGGTTATGGAACTTGTTGGTGTGTTTAGACGGGGTCCGAGGGCCTCGGGTGTGTTTTATATGGGCTACGGGCCATTTCCTTCTATTTTTGGACTGTTATTTTCTGATATCTGGTTTCCTTAACCGCGTTCGCATCCGTTCCTCCGCGATCGCGAAATGTAACTTTGGGGCAGATGATATTTACTCTACGTGTTCATATTCTTCTGTCCACGAACGCGTAAGTGTGCTTTTCCCTCCTTCGCGTTCGCGTGCTACTTCACGCCTTCGCATAACTCAGTTCCTGGGCTATCAGATTTTCCCTTTTCCCGATCACACATGTTTATTCGCGATCGCGCGGCACTAATTACGTGCAATATCCATTTCCTCTTCGCGATCGCAACTCCTTTTCCGCGATCGCTATCTACAAATACCTGGGTAGAATATAAAAGTACTCTATTCCAATGGTTAGCCATTATTCACATTTTTGAAGTTCTGGTGCTCAGTTTTGAGCGATTCTTTGTGGATTTTCAAGCTAATCAATTGGTTAAGGGTTCTTACGTAGAATTTATTATATTTCATGATTCTATTTTTATTTTTATAATTTAATTAGTATTTTGAGTTGAGGAAAATGGTGATTTTGAAGAAAACTTTCAAAATGTAAAATAATGATTTGAGGGACGAATTGGTATAGAAATTTGATAATTTTGGTATGATTGAACTTGTATCGGAATGAGTTTTTGGAGTTTGTAAAATTTGTCGTGTTCCGAGTTGCAGGCCCGGGGGTCGCCTTTTGGGTTGATTTTTAGTTTTTCATAAAGATTGAAGCTTTATTATCCGAAATAGTTCCTTATGAGTTTTATTTATGTTTTGAAGTTATTTTGGCTAGATTTGAGCCATCCGGAGGTTATTTCACTCGAGAAGTTCATTTTAGAGTAACATTCTACCTTCTTTGAGGTAAGTATCTTGTCTAATCTTGTGTGGGGGAACTACCCTTTAGGAATTGAGTTTTTTATGCTAATTGTATCGTGTAAAGTCCGTGTACGCGAGGTGATTAGTACGTGCGCGGGCTTACTTGTGGAAAATTGACCTTTTAGGGCTCGTAGGTTCTTATGTTCATCACATATGAAGTTGTTTTATTATGTTAAGTTTTTCCATTTACTAGTTTCACCTATACGTGTTTTATTTGGAATTAATTGCTGCATGTTCCACTCTTATTGCCTGTCTGACTCTTATATGCCTTAACTGAAGTTGTTGCCTTTTCGATTGCCATGCCATCCTTTCCTAACTGCTTATATTTATTTGAAATTATTATTATCTCTTCTGTAATTGTTTATCCTTTATCATAGTTTCCTTATCCTTATTATTATCGGCTCATGATATCTCCCTTGTTGTTGAATTGCACTTACGTAGAGGTCATTGCTACGCAATATCTTTTCCTTGTTGAGCTATTACTAGGTGGTATCATTATTTTCTGTTGTGTCTTTCCTTATGAGTTCGTTTCTTCCGTTTCTTTGAGTTCTGGAATTTCTGAGCTGATTTAATTTGTCGTACTCTTGTATTATTGTCATTGTTACTGTTGTACTTGTTGTTGTGATGCATGAGGTTTCTGCCGTGCGGTTACTATTATGATGTACGAGGTTTATTCTGTGCGGTTGTTATTGTGATGCACGAGGTTTCTGCCGTGCGGATGTTATGGTGTTGCACGAGGTTTCTGCCGTGCTATTGTTACTATTGATATTTTCACATGCGGCGTGACAAGGAGGGCTATAGATGTGGGTTGCTTTTGTGGTGACACAAGGTGGGAACATTATTATGCACGTGTGGCGAGACAAGTCGGGCATTTACTTTATTACTGCGCAGGTGGTGAGACAAGGTGCGCTATGTCAGGGATTGATTGTAATGGCCTGGGGGCATCATTATTGTTGGTATTTGTGTAGTGGTGTGCCTACCCTGTGTGAGTTATACCGTGTTCATTTCATGGTGATAATTTCTTACACGTCATTCATTGTTTCTATTCTTATTAACTGGAATGAACTGTGATAGAACACTAGCACAAGCATACACGTAGTTAATCACCCGTAACGATTCATGAAAATGGATCCCGATGTTATTGATCATTTCTACACACCCTCGTCTGGTTCTATTGGCACGTGCGTCGTTTGTGTAGTTATTGGTTGTAATAAAGTCACATGATGCCAAGTGTTTAGGGTTAACAAATTGGAAGAATTATGAATATTTGAGGTTCGGTGCCGCGTTGAGGTTATTGGATAAAACCTGATGTGAAAGTGGTTATTTTCATCTAGTTTCTACCTGTCCTTCTTTTAATTGTGTCCACTGGATTTAGACTGTGTTCAGCTTACTCTACTGTGTTGTTACTTGTTGTGTTCCACTGCAAATTGTTATTTCTATTTCTTATTGCAAGTACCATATTATGGTTGTCATTATGCATAACTTTATAGAGATATCATATTCTGTTAGTCCTACACTTATACTCGCTTAGGTTATTGATGCGTGGCTAGAATTCATGGTGTAACACGTTATGTGCCTTACATTTTATGTGCGTTAATGATAAAAATACACTTTTTATGTGCATAATGGAGTCTATTTCATGTGTAGGTTCATTGGAGATGGAAACCGAGCTAAATGGATGCATGACCGTCGAAAATACGCTCAAGAGGCGAAAAGGAAAGACCCGAGCTACAGCCGGGCATTTTGGCCTTAAATCCAGGCCAACCCGGGCATTAGTGGGGANCTAAAGCCAGGTCTGCCCTGGCTTTAAGGGGGCGTTTGAGCCAAAACGCCTGGGTCCCGAGGTCCGGTCAATTCTGAGTTTAAAGAGTTTTAAGTGTTTCCCGGTTGGAATAGAAGTCTCCTACATGTTTAGGGTTTATCCCAAACATATAAATAGACTCAAAAACACAACTTGAAGAAAGAGGAAGCTGTGGATTACTACTCAGTGAAGCAAACATTGATTTTTATAGCTCTTATTTATTATTTTGTAG
>MDKI01248048.1:0-23169 GCA_005239505.1 Nicotiana paniculata | reverse complement strand
TTCTTCTTCTTCTTCTTCTTCTTCTTCTTCTTCTTCTTCCTTCTTCTTCTTCTTCTTCTTCTTCTTCTTCTTCTTCTTCTTAAGGTGATAATGATTTTATATGGTGGCTGTAAATATATTTTACTATAGTTGATGATATTTTATAATGGTGAGTTGTTATGACGCTTTATTTTTTACTATTGCTTAGGGTTTTTTCTTCTTATTTTTCTTAATTACAAAATGAGTTCATTAGATTTATTGTTGTTTTGACAAATTATTGATTGAGGTTTGTTCCTGATGATATTTGGAGGCTATGTTTCAAATTTGAGCTCATTTGGAGTAGATTTAGGTATTAAATCGTATATTGGATTGTTATAATTCGAAGAACAAATTTATGTTTCTAGGTTTCACTTCAGACTTATTGGCCTTAAGTGAACGAAAACCTTTGTTGCACTTCAGATTTTTTGGCCTTAAGTGCATCTGAAGTGCAATTTTTCACTTCAGACTTATTGGCCTTAAGTATAGCAAAACGTTTGTTGCACTTCAGACCTTTTGGCTTTAAGTGTATCTGAAGTGCAATTTTTCACTTCAAACTTATTGGCCTTAAGTACATCTGAAGTGAAAGATTTGGACTACATGGACCTAAGCAACCCGCCGACAGGGGCAACCTTTCACTGTTGGAAACTTTGTAAGTAAGTAGTCCCGTATGAAATTCATAAAACATTCAGACTTATTAGCCTTAAGTAAATGAAAATGTTTGTTGCACTTCAGACTTTATTGGCCTTAAGTGAATGAAAATCTTTGTTGCACTTCAGACTTTTTGGCCTTAAGTGCATCTGAAGTGTAATTTTTCACTTCAGACTTATTGGCCTTAAGTGTAGAAAAATCTTTGTTGCACTTAAGACCTTTTGTCCTTAAGTGCATCTGAAGTGCAATTTTTCACTTCAAACTTATTGGCCTTAAGTGCATCTGAAGTGTAATTTTTCACTTTAGACTTATCGGCCTTAAGTGGAAGTACAATTTTTTATTTCATACTTATTAGTCTTAAGTGGATGAAACCATTGGTTGCACTTCAGACGTATTTGGCCTTAAGTGCATTTGAAGTGAAATTTTTTCACTTCAGGCATTTTTTTCCTTTTAACTTCAGACCCGACAAACAGAAGTTGATCGTAAAGTGGGTATACTTGCAAACTTTTTTGCAAAGTGGGTATAGGTTCAATTCTGACCTCACAACTGGGTATAGATGCAAAAGCCTCACATATTTAAGCCCAGTGCAATGGACCGTATCTCTATCAAATGCCCCAACAAAAATTGACATTCTATTACGAATTTTTCCATTCTCATAACTCAGATCTTTGTAATTTTAACTTAGAGAGTGTTTGGATTGGCTTTAAAGTTATTTTTAGCTTTTTTCGGTGTTTGATAAAGTTAAAAAAGTGCTTAAAATTAGTTAAAAGCTGCATAAAATAAGCCAAAAAGTAATAAGTTGGGCAACCCTAACTTATCGCTTTTTGGATTTAAAGCTATTTCTGCTGAATTTTTTTCTTAAAACCAATCCAAACAAGATCTTATACGTAATAGCCTCTAACAAATTTCATTCCCAAAATTCAAACCTTTCAAAGATTATACATCGATCCATTTTTATCTGAAACCTTTGTAAGTTTTCATTCTTCTTCTTTCTCAATGGTCATCGCAAATTCCAATATCCAATGTTTACAGTTCTCATAATTTGTAATACCCTATATTTTTTATTGGTCATTAGCATAATAATGATAATAATAATAATAATTATAAGAAACTAACTATGAAAAAAATAATAAACAAAAAGGGGAAAGGAAAGAAACAAAACAAAAAAAAAGGGCCGAAGCCGATTAGGAAAATAACCTGCCAAGGTTTGGCAAGGGTTAGCAACCAAAGAAGGAAAGAGAAGGAAAGAAAGAGAAGAAAAAAAGAAAAGACAAGAAGAAGGAAGCTTTGGGCATGGGCCTTTAGAAGAACTGGAAGTTGAAATTGAAAGTATTAAAGTTTTCTTTCGACTCAAGAGGTTAACCTTTTTCTTCTCATCTGTTGAATTATTTCACTACATCTATGCAATTTCATGTAGTACAAAAGAATTCAATATCAACTTTTTCTTATAAAAAATATACAATTGCTATGGAGATAATAAGTCTATAAGGTTTGGTTTAAGCACTGATAGGTCTAATTTTAGAGGAATAAATTATACTAAATAGTTTGAAATTGATAGAGTTATGGACTAGTTCTATGATTAAATATAAATCCACAAACTAAGACTCAAACGTGAACCCCGATCATTGGGTATTCAAAATTTGCTATGAATTAGCATAAACAAGAAAATTAATTATGTAATTATAGATTGATTGGAGGAATTTGTACGAATTGCTCGAGGTGAAGCATTTGGTATTTCGGCACAAGTACTGTGAGTAGTAATCTTACCGCAATTTGCGTTTTTATAACTTGCATGATTTACACATGATCTGTAATATGAATATGTTACCGATTATTTTGAGTTCCATATGGGACAAGTCTTTTACTCGATATGATACCGAAATGGTTATTTGAGATGATTACTGTTGCTTTAAATATTCTTGTTGTCACTAGATATATTTTACCGTTATCGAAATAAAATTACATGATTTTATAAGAACCGAAATGCCCTATATTATTTTAAAATATTTTCCTATGAGTATATACGGATATAGAGACAAGTATCAATGAGAGTAGACTTTGAAGGATCCCGTAGCTAACGGCGAATTTGTTAGACCTGATGCACCTTGTAATTACCGATTTCTGTTACAGCCCTCGCTAGTGGGAAGGTAGAACTAGCATACCGTTACCGATTTCACTCGAGTAGGGACTACCGTTATATTTGACTACTTGCGAAGAAGTCCACAGTTATACCGATTACATGATCCGTTCATTGAAACCTCACAAAATATAAATATTGATATTGTACTGGTTACGAAGCTTATTACTGAATTGTTAATTGTATTATACTACAAGAAAAACATGATGAGACTGAAAATTATTTATTATTTATGAAAGGACATTTTTATGTTATTTTCTGTTTGATATACTAGCATGTTTTCTGACCTGTCCCCAATAAAATCGGTTGTGGTTAAGTGCTATTACTCACTGAGCTAGCGACTCATTCTACGCTAATTTTTTTTACAGAGACAACAATTGACGCGGGTGAGGATTTCGTTAATTAGAGCGCACAGGTTGATAGTTCTTGGTGAGCCTCACATTTGTTCGCGTGGGCGAAGATTTTATTTATTGTTATAGTCTTTTATTTGAACTCTTAGAGTCGCTCCATAGTCAATATTTTAGTGTCATGAATATTCTTTTGTTATTATAGTCTTATGTTGAGTATCGCTCTTTAGTATCAAAGTTGGAGATAAATTAGTATTTTTGGTTGTTAGTGGTTTGATTAGTAATGGTGGAGACTTATTTTAGTTAATTGATAAGTTGTAAATTGTTTGGTATGGTATTAGGATGTTTGATTGTTGATTTGAGATAGGGAGTTTTTTGGATAGTCCAAAAACGGGGAAAACTCTGTCCGATTTTCTGTCAAATACCGATGAGACTTACTTGGGGGAACTTGCTCCTAAGTGTCAGTCATAATCCTATATTGGGTCGTGACAAAGTTGGCATCAGAGCTTAGGCTTTAAGTCTCGAGTCATAGAGCAATGTTTAGTAGAATCTTGTTCATGGATATGTAGGCGACCATACTTATGATCTTGAGGCTACTGAACATCTAGGAATGTTTTCCCTTCTTTCATTCTTTGATCGTGCGTTGAAATAACTTGAGATTGACTTTGGAGTATTTCTTTCGCAGATGGATAGGAGATTCACACCCTCATCTGCTAGACATGGTGCTGGACGTGGTACTACCCGAGGTGGCGGTCAAGTTAGAGCTCATAAAACTAGAAGACATACTACTCCTCAACCTGAAGTTGGGAATATGGGTCAACCCCAAACTTCTATGCCAGATCAAATGCAAGGACATGGAGTTCAGGATGCTCCACCACTAGTGCCAACTGTTGTACCTACTGTTGCCTTACCTGCTGACGCAGTGTCAAGGTTATTGAATGTGTTAGAGGTATTGGTGCCTACTCAGGGCGGAAGTTCAACTCCTCAAGTTACTTTACAAACACAAGCACCTGCACAGACTCAGACTTTCGAAAATAAGGAAGTATCCCTACAAGAGTTCCTGAAATTGAAATCACCAAAATTCACAGGTTCTGATAATTCAACAAATCCTCAAAGCTTCTTGGATGGGACACTCAAGGCATTACGTGCTCTATGGTGTTCTAGTGAGAGAGCCGTAGAGCTCGCAACATACAAACTAGAGGACATGGCCAATACATAGTATGAAACTATGTTGCTAGGGAGGCCAGCAGGAGCAACACCACTGACATGGGACGAGTTCACTAAGTTGTTCATGAATCATTGCCTTCCAGACTGCCTGATGCAAAAATATGCTAGAGACTTTGAGAGTGTCACGACCCCAAATCCTAACAGGTCGTGATGGCGCCTATCGTGGAACTAGGCTAGCCAACCATCACATAACTACACATTTGATATATTATAATATTTTGAAAATCAATAATAATCAGCAAACAGAGTATAAAATAATTTCTTTAAGTCTTTACGCCGCAATTATAATCTAACAGCCTAAACAAAATCCCCCAAGACTGGAGTCACCCGACCACGAGCATCTAAGAAATAAACTAACTCTGCAAATGTCATAATAATGTCTATGAATCAAATACTAAGTACTAAATGAAGAAGGGAAGTTGAGAAGTTGCGCTGGACATCTACCTCAAAATCCTAAACGCTGATAACAACGAGCTCGAATGACTACTGCTTCGAACCAGTACCTGGATCTACACATAGGGTTGCAGGGAGTAATGATGAGTATGCCAACTCAGTAGTAATGCAAGTAAATCATAGTCTGAAGTATAAGAACACACATCACAAAACACCAATTCACAAAACAGTAAAACATCAAGTCTCAATACAGTATACATAAGTTCGAAAACCAGTTTCCATAAAATCCTTTTGAAACAAGTATATTTTCAATATATCTCAGTAAAACACTCAGTAATATCAGTTTGAAAAATAAAGTGAATTATAGTCAAAACTCAGTAAAATTTCATCATAAAACTGCCCCTCGGGCCATAATCATCACTCATAACAATTTCCCTCAGCACCTCACCATCACTTAGTATCAGCCCCGCGGGCAACCTCACTGTCACTCATGCCTCCCAATAACTCATCACTCGGCACTCGCACTCAGTAGGTACCTGCGCTCACTGGGGGTGTGTACAGATTCTGGAGGGTCTCCTACAGCCAATGCGCTATAAACAAGCCAAATCATGGCATCAATCACTCTCAGGCACTCGGCCTCTCTCATATCATAACATCCTCACAATAGCCCTCGGCCTCACTCAGTCAGACACTCTCAGCATGCCATTCGGGCCATAAATAAAACGGGGTTCTCGACCCAAAATAGTATCTCATTTCAAGAGATAGTAATATTATCAAATAAGAGTGTCAACAATTTCACAAGAAATACTGAGTGTAAAATCATAGTTTCAAAGTGGGGAATATCAGTACAATAGCCCTCAAGGGGTTAAAACAGATTGGCGCTAGGCCCCAAACATGGCTTACAACCCAAGTATAACAAAGCATAGTAACACTAATAACCATATGCTTTAAAAGCGGTTTCGCAACTCAATAGTTGCCTAAAAAGATACATTTTTACAAATTTCCAAATTTCCAAATTTGCACGCTCCACACTCGTCATCCAGTGTGTGCGTCACTCCAAATCCGTGAAAGGATGTAAAGTCCGGGGTTTCATACCCTCAGGACAATATTTAAAGACATTACTTACCTCAAACTAGCCCGAAAAGCTACTCTGCAACCCACTTGTCTCTCGAATCAACTTTCGAGTGCTCCAAATCTATAAATATCAGATCTTTATCATCAAATTATGATAAGGGAATGAATTCCAATTGAAAAATACCAATTTTAGCAGAAAACCCGAAATTAGCCAAAACCTGACCCCCAGGCCCGGTCTCGAAATTCGACAAATTTTATACCAAAATTTTATTCATCATCTCACGAGTACGTACATATAAAGAACTCTAAAATCGGAGTTCGTTTGACCCCTCAAATCATCCCCTAAAGGTCTCATAATCTCAAACCCTAATTTCATCTTTTTCTACTGATTTTTATAAATTAAACGATGATAATTTGATCTTTAATCACATATAATCGAGTTTTATGGTCCAAAATACTTACCTCAATGAAGAACAATGATTTTCTCCTTTAAAAATCGCCTCAAAAGCTTCTTCCCGTTCAGAAATGGTGGAAAAGTGGGTTATGGTCGGGGAGGGTTTTAATTTATACTTCCCAGATCCGGACACTGTGCGATTGCGGCTCAAGGAGTGCGTTCGTGAAGCACTGCGAAGTCCTACCCTACGCGATCGCGTAGCTACACCCGTGCTCACACAGAATAATCCGTCAACCCCTCCCCACGCCCCAAGACCTTATGCGGTCGCGCCCAGCCAAACGCGACTGCACTGGCTTCCTCACTCCTCTCTCTGCGATCGCGACCTTGTACCTGCGGTCGCATACAGTAATTTTCTGGGCCTCACCAACTAACTTGTGCGAACACATACATCACCCACGATCACATAGAAGAATTTCACACCTGCAACACACCAGCAAAACATCTATTTTTCTAAGTCCAAAAGTGCCCGTTAACCCTCAAAATCAATCCCGAGCCCCTCGGGACCCCAACCAAATTTACCAACACATCATAAATGATCATTCAAACTTAGTTTCACTCTCATAAAACCAAAAATAACATCAAAACACCAAAATCACGTCGGATTCAAGCCTAAGAACTTTGAAATTTCTAAAATCCACCAACGATGCCGAAACTATCCAAAACACATCCGATTGACCTGAAATTTTGCAGACATTTCCAAAATGACATACGAATCTGTTCCAACTTCCGAAATTCCATTCCGACCCCGATAGCCTATTTTCCAATGCTGACCGGAAATCACCAAAAACTAACTTTCGCTAATTCAAGCCTAATTCTACACCGGACATCACAAAATTATTCCGAACACACTCCTAAGTCCCAAATCACCTAACGAAGCTATCCGAGCCATAAAATCCGCATTTTGAGGTCGTTTACCAATAAGTCAACTCTCAGTTGACTTCTCCAACTTTAAGGCTATTCTTAAAGACTAAGTGACTAAATTCTCACTACAACCATTCCGATTCAGAGCCTACCAATACTAACACATCATAAAAAGTATAACCAACCTATGACAAGGCAATAACAATAATTATAATGCAAGTTTTACGTAACGACCGATCGGGTCGTTGCATTCTCCTCCTCTTGAATAAATGTTTGTCCTCGAACGGGTCTAGAAACATACATGGAGTCTCAAACAAGTGAGGATATACACTCTGCATCTCCCCCTCGGTCTCCCAAGTAGACTCCTCCACTGGCTGACCTCTCCACTGTACCTTCACTGAGGCTATATTCTTGGACCTCAACTTTCTGACATGAGGATCCAAAATTGCTACTAGATCTACCTCATATGACATATCACCCTCGAGCTGTACTGTGCTGAAGTCTAACACATGAGATAGGTCACCAACATATTTCCTGAGCATCGACACATGAAATACCGGATGAACACTCGATAGGCTGGGTGGAAAGTCAAGTCTATAAGCCACCTCTCCAACCTTCTGAAGTACCTCAAAAGGACCGATAAACCGTGGACTCAGCTTTCCCCTCTTTCTGAACCTCATTACACCCTTCATGGGTGATACCTTCAGTAGTACCTTATCACCTTCCATAAAAGACACATCCCGGACCTTCCGGTCCTCATAACTCTTTTGCCTAGACTGCGCCGTGCGAAGTCGCTCCTGAATCAACTTCACCTTCTCTAACGCATCCTGAATCAAATTTGTGCCCAATAGCCTAGCCTCACCGGGCTCAAACCAACCAACCGGAGATCTACACCTCCTACCATATAAAGCCTCATACGGGGCCATCTGAATACTGGACTGGTAGCTATTATTATATGCAAACTCTGCTAGTGGCAAAAACTGATCCCATGAGCCACCAAAATCAATCACACATGCCCGCAACATGTCCTCTAAAATTTGAATAGTTCTCTTCGACTGCCCGTCAGTCTGAGGATGAAATGGTGTGCTCAACTCTACCTAAGTACCCATACCTCGCTGCACGGCCCTACAAAACTGAGCTGTGAACTGAGTACCTCTGTCAGAAATGATAGAAACTGGAACCCCATGCAATCAGACAATCTCCCTAATGTACATACCAACTAACCGCTCTGAAGTATAAGTAGTACCAACAAGAATGAAGTGCGCGGACTTGGTCAATCTATCCACAATGACCCAAATAGCATCAAAACCCTTCGAAGTCCGTGGAAGCTCAACTACGAAGTCCATAGTGATTCGCTCCCACTTCCACTCCGGAATATCTAACCTCTGAAGTAATCCTCCTGGTCTCTGGTGCTCATACTTGATCTGCTGGCAGTTGAGACACGTTCTACATACTCAACAACATCTCTCTTCATCCGCCTCCACCAATACCGGTGTCTCAGATCGTGATAAATCTTAGCGGCACCCGGATGGATGGAATACCGCGAGCTGTGGGCCTCTACTAATATCAAATCTCGAAGCCCATCCACATTGGGAACGCAAATAAGACCCTGCATCCTCATAACACCATCATCACCAATAGTCACATCCCTGGCATCACCTCGACGTACCCTATCTTGAAGTACTAATAAATGCGGATCATCATACTGCCGAGCTCTAATCTGATCATAAAGAGAAGATCGGGAAACCATGCTAGCTAATACCCACAGAGGGTCTGACAAATCCAATCTCACCAACTGACCCGCTAAATCCAGAACATCAAGTGCTAAAGGTCGTTCTACTGCTGAAAGGTAAGCTAGACTCCCCAAACTCTCGGCCTTGCGACTCAAAGCATCGGCCACTACATTGGCCTTCCCGGATGATACAAAATAGTGAGGTCATAATCCTTGAGAATCTCTAACCATCTCCTCTGACGCAAATTCAAGTCCTTCTGCCTCAGCAGATACTGCAAACTACGATGATCAATGAAAATCACACACTGCACTATACAAATAATGCAGCCAAATCTTCAAGGCATGAACAATGGCAGCTAACTCAAGATCGTGCACTGGATAATTCTTCTCGTGCACCTTCAACTGTCTAGATGCGTAGGCAATCACCCTACCATCCTGCATCAATACCACTCCCAAACCAATTCTAGAAGCATCACATTAGACTGTGTAATAACCCGAACCAGTAGGCAAAACTAGTACCAAAGTTGTGGTCAATGCTGACTTGAGCTTCTGAAAGCTCTCCTCACACTCATCAGACCATCTGAATGGAGCACCCTTCTGGGTCAATCTGGTCAAAGGCGAAGCAATATAAGAGAATCCCTCCACAAAGCGACGGTAATATCCCGCCAAACAAAGGAAACTCCTATCTCTGTAGCCGAGGACGGTCTGGGCCAACTCTGCACCGCCTCTATCTTCTTGGGATCAACCTGAATATCCTCACTAGACACCATGTTCCCCAAGAAAGCTACAGAACCAAGCCAAAATTCACACTTGGAGAATTTTGCATAAAGCTTCTCCTCCCTCAACATCTGTAACACAAATCTCAAATGCTGAGCATGATCTTCCTGGCTACGAGAGTAAACTAGGATGTCATCAATGAACACAATGACGCAAGAATCAAGGTAAGGTTGAAACACGTTGTTCATCAATTGCATGAACGCAGTTGGGGTATTGGTCAGCCCAAATGACATTACCAGGAACTCATAATGACTATATCTAGTCCTAAAAGCAGTCTTCGGAATGTTAGAATCCCGAGTCTTTAACTGATGATACCCAAATCTCAAGTCAATCTGGAGAATACTCTAGCTCCCTGAAGCTGGTCAAACAAGTCATCAATACGGGGCAACGGATACCGGTTCTTCACTGTAACCTTATTCAGCTGTCTATAATCAATACACATGCGCATGGAGCCATCTTTCTTTTTCACAAACAACATCGGTGCACCCCAAGGTGACACACTAGGCCGAATGAACCCCTTATCTAGGAGTTCCTGAAGCTGCTCTTTCAATTCTTTCAGCTCCGCTGGTGCCATGTGGTAAGGTGGAATAGAGATAGGCTGGGTGTCTGGCACCAGGTCAATACCAAAATCAATATCCCTGTCAGGTGGCATGCCTGGAAGGTCTGCAGAAAATACGTCTTGAAAATCACGGACCAGAGGAACAGAATCAACACAAGGAGTCTCGCTACTAACATCCCTCACAAAAGCAAGATAAGACTCACACCCTTTCTCAAACATACGCTTAGCCTTCACATAAGAAATCACTCTCCTAGGTACATGCTCTATAGACCCTCTCCCCTGAACTCTCGGAACTTTGGGCATAGCTAGGGTCACGGTCTTAGCGTGACAATCAAGAATAACATGACATGGAGTTGGAGATGGAGACTGATGGGAACCCTTGCCACCATGATAACCATCGGATGAACCATGCATAGAAGAACCCTGATATAATGATGCTCTGGAGGAACTCTGAGCTGGAAGGGAACTAAAAGATGAACGTCCCTGATGAGAACTGCGGGGACCCTGCCCCGAAGATCCACTACTGTAAGCTGGGCGAGCTGGCTGTGGAGGTCTAAATGGACGACCTCTGTCGTGCTGAAACTTTCCTCTAGAAGAGGCACCAATGAAGCTACTTGATCCCCAAGGCTTCTTGGCCTCCCTCTCCTCACGCTCCTGCCTACGAACCGACTCAATGTCCCGAGCAATGTCAACTACCTGCTCAAATGTAGCTCCAGACACTCTCTCCCTGTCATCAAAATACGAAGCTGATACGTGAGACCATCTACAAATCTCCTGATCCTCTCCCTATCATTAGGGACTAACTCAGAAGCATGTCTAGCCAACTCGGAAAACCTCATCTCATACTGAGTAACTGACAACTCTCCTTGGCGCAGCTGCTCAAACTACCCACGCTGCACTTCTTTGTGGGACTGAGGGACATACTTATCCAAAAAGATCGTGGAGAACTGCTGCCAGGTGAGTGGTGCTGAACCAACCGGATTACGCCTCTCAAATTCTTCCCACCAAGTGAAAGCAACACCAACAAATTGAAATGTAGCAAACGAGACTCCACTGGTCTCCAAAATACCCGCAGTACGTAGTATCCTCTGGCATTTATCCAGAAAACCTTGGGCATCCTCACCCTCTGTGCTGCTAAAAGTCGGAGGATGAAGTCTACTGAAACTCTCCAGCTTACGCTGCTCATCATCGGGCATAACTGGAACCACATAGTCATGAACTGGGGCAACCGACTGGGCTGGGACTACTCCGGTGCATGAATACCCTATACAACTTTCTCAGGCGTCCGGACAGCTGGAGTCTGAACGCCTCCCCTGGCCTGAGCTGTAGTGGCAGTAGTAGACACAGAAATTACCTGGGCCAAACTGGTACACACCGTCAATATCTGAGCCAAGGTCTCCTGAATACCCAAAATAACAATAGGCACTGCCGATGCCTGAGCCTGTCCCGCTGAAGCACCCTCGGCGGGAACCTGATCCTGAATGACAGGGGTATCCTGTGGTATTGTCCCGACTGCTGCCAGGGCTGGTCCCCTAACTCCACCACGACCTCGACCCCTTGTGGGTCTGGCTGGTGTCTGGTCACCCTGATCGGTAGTGCGTGTCCTCACCAGCTGTGAGAGAATGAAACAACAATAGTTTAGATTTCAAAAACCAATAGAATGGCACGAAAGATTTCAAGAGAATGAGATTTTTCCTAAGAGTTCTGTGGCCTCTCGAAGATAAGTACAGTCGTCTCTGTACCGATCCGCAAGAATCTACTTACCTGCTCATGATCGTTGAGTCCTATGTAACCTAGAGCTCTGATACCAACTTGTCACGATCCCAAATCCTAACAGGTCGTGATGGAGCCTATCGTGGAACTAGGCTAGCCAACCATCACATAACTACACATTTGATCTATTATAATATTTCGAAAATCAATAATAATCAGCAAACAGAGTATAAAATAATTTCTTTAAGTCTTTACGCCGCAATAATAATCTAACAGCCTAAACAAAATCCCCCAAGACTGGAGTCACCCGACCACGAGCATCTAAGAAATAAACTAACTCTGCAAATGTCATAATAGTGTCTATGAATCAAATACTAAGTACTAAATGAATAAGGGAAGTGGAGAAGTTGCGCTGGACATCTACCTCAAAATCCTAAACATTGATAACGACGAGCTCGGACGATTACTGCTCCGAACCAGTACCTGGATCTACACACAGGGTTGCAGGGAGTAATGATGAGTACGCCAACTCAGTAGTAATGAAAATAAATCATAGTCTGAAGTATAATAACACACATCACAAAACACCAATTCACAAAACAGTAAAACATCAAGTCTCAATACAGTATACATAAGTTCGAAAACCAGTTTCCATAAAATCCTTTTGAAACAAGTATATTTTCAATATATCTCAGTAAAACGCTCAGTAATATCAGTTTGAAAAATAAAGTGAATCATAGTCAAAACTCAGTAAAATATCATCATAAAACTGCCCCTCGGGCCATAATGATCACTCATAACAATTTTCCTCAGCACCTCACCATCACTCAGTATCAGCCCCGCGGGCAACCTCATTGTCACTCATGCCTCCTAATCACTCATCACTCGGCACTCGCACTCAGTAGGTACCTGCACTCACTGGGGGTGTGTACAGACTCCGGAGGGGCTCCTACAGCCAATGTGCTATAAACAAGCCAAATCATGGCATCAATGACTCTCAGGCACTCGGCCTCTCTCATATCATAACATCCTCACAATATTGGCCCTCGACCTCACTCAGTCAGACACTCTCAGAATGCCATTCGGGCCATAAATAAAACGGGGTTCTCGACCCAAAATAGTATCTCATTTCAAGAAATAGTAATATTATCAAATAAGAGTGTCAACAATTTCACAAGAAAGACTGAGTGTAAGATCATAGTTTCAAAGTGAGGAATATCCGTAAAATATCCCTCAAGGGGTTAAAACAGATCGGCACGAGGCCCCAAACATGGCCTAAAGCCCAAGTATAACAAAATATAGTAACACTAATAACCATATGCTTTAAAAGCGATTTCGCAACTCAATAGTTGCCTAAAAAGATACATTTTTCCAAATTTCCAAATTCATGCACGCCCCACACTCGTCATCTAGTGTATGTGTCACTCCAAATCCGTGAAAGGATGTAAAGTCCGGGGTTTCATACCCTCAGGACAGGATTTATAGACATTACTTACCTCAAACGTGCCCGAAAAGCTACTCTGCAACCCGCTTGCCTCTCGAATCAACTTCTGAGTGCTCCAAATCTATAAAGATCAGATCTTTCTCATCAATTATGCTAAGGTAATGAATTCCAATTGAAATTTTCCAATTTTAGCACAAAACCCGAAATTAGCCAACACCCGACCCCCGTACCAGAACTCGAGAAATTTTATACCAAAATGTTCTTCATCATCTCACGAGTTCTTACATATAAATAACTCTAAAATTGGAGATCGTTTGACCCCTCAAATCATCCCCTAAAGGTCTCATAATCTCAAGCCCTAATTCCATCTTTTTCTACTGATTTTCATAAATTAAACGATGATAATTTGATCCTTAATCACATATAATCGAGTTTTAGGGTCCAAAATCATTACCTCAATGAAGAACAATGATTTTCTCTCTTAAAAATAACCTCAAAAGCTTCTTCCCGTTAAAAAATGGTGGAAAAGTGGGTTATGGTCGCGGAGGGTTTTAATTTATACTTCCCAGGTCCGGACAGTGTGCGACCGCGACTCCAGGAGTGCGTTCGCGAAGCACTTCCAAGTCCTACCCTACGCGATCGTGTAGCTACACCCGCACTTGCACAGAACAATCAGTCAACCCCTCCCCACACGCCAAGACCTTATGCGATCGCGCCCAGCCAAATGCGACCGCACTGGCTTCCTCAATCCTCTCTCTGTGATCGCGACCTTGTACCTGCGGTCACATAGAGTAATTTTATGGGACTAACCAACTAACCTGTGCGATCGCATAAATCACCCCGCGATCGCATAGAAGAATTTCACACCTACAACACACCAGCAAAACAACTATTTTTATAAGTCCAAAAGTGCCCGTTAACCCCCGACCCGAGCCCTTCAGGACCCCAACCAAATTTATCAACACATCATAAATGATAATTCAAACTTATTTTCACTCTCAGAACACCAAAAATAACATCAAAACACCAAAATCACGTCGGATTCAAGCCTAAGAACTTTGAAATTTCTAAAATCCACCAACGATGCCGAAACTATCCAAAACACATCCGATTGACCTGATATTTTGCAGAAATATCCAAAATGAAATTACGAAATCTATTCCAACTTCTGGAATTCCATTCCGACCCTGATAGCCTATTTTTCACCGCCGACCGGAAATTACCAAAAACTAACTTTCGCCAATTTAAGCCTAATTCTACACCGGACATCACAAAATTATTCCGAACATACTCCTAAGTCCGAAATTACCTAACGAATCTATCCAAGCCATAAAATCTACATTCTGAGGTCATTTTTCAATAAGTCAACTCTCAGTTGACTTCTCGCACTTTAAGGCTATTCTTGAAGACTAAGTGACAAAATTCTCACTACAACCATTTTGATTTCGAGCCTACCAATACTAACACATCATAAACAGTATAACCAACCTATGACAAGGAAATGACAGTAATTATAATCCAAGTTCTACGTAACGACCGACCGGGTCGTTACAGAGAGATTGGTTCAGACTCCAGATATGGATGTGTCAACATATAACACCAAGTTTTGTAAGCTGGCTAGATATGCTCCATACTTAGTGTATACCGATGAAGATTGATTTCAGAGGTTCGTTGATGGATTGGTTGGTCGGTTATACACTTTAGTAGCTCCACATATGAGGACTTTATCCTACTCTGATACAATTGAACTTGCTAGAAAAATTGAAAACAAGGACGTGATGAGCGTGCAACTAGTGATTTACGTAAGAAGGCCAAGACATGAGGGTCTTTCAATGGAAGTTTTAGTGACAATCGAAAAGCAGGAAATCAGGGACCACAACAACAGGATTCTCAGAAAGGGATACACATATCTTCACAGACCACATACAGACCACATTAGACAAGGTACTAGGGGACCGTCAACATCTGGACATCGTAATTCTAGGCAGATATATGCCATTACTCCAGTCTGCCATACATGTGGTAGATCATATTTGGGCCAATGTCATGTTCTAATGGGGGAGTGATTTTGGTGTGGCCAGTTGGGACATCACTTGAGGGATTACCTCAGCCTCCGAGGAATTTCAACCAGGATTTTATTCAGTCAGCTACACCTACTCAGACTACTCGTAATACTTCAGGTGCCACAGGTACAGGAAATAGAGTTCGAGGTGCTAGAGACCGTGCTACTGTGAATCAAGGACAAGGGAATGCTGGTAGAAGTCAGGCGAGAGTTTTTGCATTTACCAGACAGGATGCTCAGGCCTTGAATGCTATGGTTACATGTATTCTTTCTGTCTGTTCATTTGATGCACTTGCGTTGATTGATTCGGGATCTACTCACTCCTATGTGTCCTCGTACTTTGCTTTGAGGTTTAGTAGACATCCTGATCTATCGAATGATCCTTTTCTAGTTGTTATTCCTGTTGGAGAGTCTCTATTAGCTGAATACATGTATCGTGCTTGTCGTATACGGGTTGAGGGTAGAGATACTCTAGTTGATATTATTGTACTTGATATGATTGACTTTGACATGCTGATGGGAATGGATTGGTTATCTTCTTGCTATGCTATCGTCGATTGTCATGCAAAGATAGTCAAGTTTGAGATACCAAACGAACCTAATTTTGTTCTAAAAGGGGGTCAGGTTCCAGAGACTTGAAAATTTGTATCTTTTATGAAGGCTCAACGACTTCTGAAGAAAGGTTGCTTGGGTCTCTTAGCTATTGTAAATGACACAAGAAAGGAAACAATTAGTATAGAAAATGTACTAGTAGTGAGAGAATTTTCTAATGTATTTCCTGAGGATTTACCAGGATTTCCCCCAGTACGAGAAATAGATTTTGGTATTGATTTACCACCTGACACACATCCCATATCAATACCGCCATATCGGATGGCAACAACAGAGTTGAAGGACCTAAAACAACAACTGCATGATTTGTTAGATAGGGGTTTTATCAGATCGAGTATATCTCCATGGGGTTCACCAGTACTGTTCGTAAAGAAGAAAGACGGATCCCTGAGAATGTGCATTGACTACAGGTACTTGAACAAGATAACAATACACAATAAGTATCCTTTGCCTCGTATAGATGAAATGTTCGATCAGTTACAAGGAGTTGCCCATTTTTCAAAGATTGACCTCCGTTCTGGTTATCATCAGCTTAGAATCAAAGATGAAGATATTTCTAAGACAACTTTTAGAACTCGATACGAGCACTATGAGTTCCTTGTGATGCCTTTCAGACTGACTAATGCTCCAGCTGCATTCATGGATTTAATGAATATGGTGTTCAAGCTGTTTCTGGATAAATTTTAATAGTATTTATTGATGATATCCTGATATATTCTCGTAGCCAAGGAGAACATGAGGATTATCTCAGGACTATATTGCAGACATTGCGAGAACATCAACTTTATGCTAAGTTCTCGAAGTGTGAATTTTGGCTAGACTCAGTATCATTTCTGGGGCATGTTGTATCCAAAGATGGAATTATGGTAGATCCTAAGAAGACAGAAGATGTGCAGAAATGGCCCAGACCCACTTCTCCTACAGAGATTCGTAGTTTCTTAGGATTAGCAGGCTATTACAGGCGTTTTATGCAGGATTTCTCCAGAATAGCAGTGCCGCTGACCAAGCTAACACAGAAAAATGAAAAGTTTCAGTGGACGAAGGAATGTGAGCAGAGCTTTCAAAAACTCAAAACGTGTCTGACGACTGCACTAATATTAGCCTTACCATCAGGTTCTGGAGGATTTTCAGTATTTTGTGACGCCTCGAGGGTGGTATTTGGATGTGTTCTCATGCAAAATGGTCGCGTTATAGCTTATGCTTTGAGACAATTGAAAAATCACGAGCAAAACTATCCTACACATGATTTGGAGATGTCTGCAGTGGTATTTGCTCTAAAAATTTGGAGCCATTATATGTACGGTGATACTTGTGACAAATATTATTGACTATAAAAGTCTGAAGTATATCTTTCAGCAGAGAGATATGAATCTCAGGCAACGTCGGTGGATGGAACTACTCAAAGACTATGATTGTTCTATTTTATATCATCCAGGAAAAGCCAATGTGGTGGCTGATGCATTGAGGAGAAAATCTATGAGGAGTTTGGCACATATAGCCCCTGCAAAGAGACTTTTGGCCAAAGATATTCAGAGGCTAGAAGATACAGGTATCAGATTTAGTGTCGGAAATTTAGAGGCATTGTGGGCTTGTGCACAGGCTAAGTCTTTATTAGTTGAGTGCATTAAGGCCACCCAATATGAGGATGAACGATTATGCAAATACAGAGATGAGGCATTAGCTGGTAAGAGCAAGGATATGATTGTTGAAAGTGATGGTGTCCTTCGAATGGGTGACAGACTGTGTGTCGCAAATGTAGATGGGTTGAGGCATGCTATTCTTAAAGAAGCTCACAACTCTAAATACACCATACATCATACATCCTGGATCCACAAAAATGTATCATGACCTGAAGCAATTTTATTGGTGGGAACATATGAAGAAAGATGTTGCTAACTTTGTTTCTAGTTGTTTGACTTGTCAGCAGGTCAAGGCTGAGCATCATCGACCCGCAGGATTGTTACAACAAATTGAGATTCCAGAGTGGAAATGGGAAAAAATTATTATGGATTTTGTCACTAGTCTACCACGAACCCTTAGAGGTTATGATTCGGTGTGGGTAATTGTAGATCGATTGACAAAATCAACACATTTTTTGCCATTGAAGACTACATATGGTGGACTGAGGTATGCACATATATTTATGAATGAAATTTTCCGACTTCATGGAGTTCCAGTATCCATCATCTCTGATAGAGGATCACAGTTCACTTCACGCTTTTGGAAATCTTTTCAAGAAGCATTGGGTGCACGAGTAGATCTTAGCACTGCATTTCATCCACAGACAGACGAGCAATCTGAACGTACCATACAGATCTTGGAGGATATGTTGAGAGCGTTCATTCTTGAGTTTAGAGGTAGTTGGGACATTTATCTACCTTTAGTTGAATTTGCTTACAATAATAGCTTCCCGTCCAGTATTCAAATGGCACTGTACGAAGCATTGTATGGTAGAAGATGTCGTTCTCGTATTGGATGGTTTGAAGCTGGTGAGACTAACTTATTAGGACCCGACCTAGTACAAGAAGCTATGGACAAGGTCCAGTTGATCATACAGAGATTTCTTACAGCTCAAAGTAGACAAAAATCGTATGCTGATAACAGAAGAAGAGATTTAGTGTTCGCAACTGGGGACAAAATGTTCCTACGAGTCTCCCCTATGAAAGGTGTGATGCAGTTTGGGAAAAGAGGCAAGTTGAGCCCTAGGTTTATAGGACCGTATGAGATACTAGACCGAGTGGGAGCAATGACTTATTTTTTGGAACTTCCTCCTGAGTTGTCCTTTATTCATCCAGTATTTCATGTCTCAATGCTAAGAAAATGTATATCAGACTCATCTCAGGTGATTGAAGCACCGACTATATGGCTCGATGAGAAGTTGTCTTACGAGGAGGAGCTGATGGCTATTGCTGATAGACAAATAAGAAAACTATGGTAAAAAAAAAATTGAGTTCGTAAAAGTCTTATGGAGAAATCATATAGCTGAAGAAGCTACTTGGGAAATAGAGGATACTATGCGAGTCAAGTACCCCCATTTGTTTCAGTCTACAGGTACGTACTTGAGTTAAATTTGGGGACCGAATTTCATAAGGTGGGGAGGATGTAATACCCCATATTTTTTAATAAAGGTGTATTGGTCATTAGCATAATAATGATAATAATAATAATAATTATATCAATAATAATTATAAGAAGTTAACTATGAAAATAAAACAATGAAACAAAACAAAAAGAGTAAAGGAAAGAAACAAAAAAAAGAAGGGCCGAAGCCCATTAGGAAAATAACCTGCTAAGGTTTGGGTTTGCAAACAAAAGAAGATTTTGGCTTCTGTAGGAAAACGAAAAAAAAAAACGAAACCAGAGAAGGAAAGAAAGAGAAGACAAAAAGAAAAGAGAAGAAGAAGAAAGCTTTGGGCAAAGGCCTTTAGAAGAACTGGAAGTTGAAATTAAAAGTATTAAAGTTCTCCTTCGATTCAAGAGTTTAACCTTATTCTTCTCATATGTTGCATTATTTCACTATATCAATGCAATTTCATATAGTACAAAAGAATTCAATATCAACTTTATCTTATAAAAAAAATATATACAATTACTATGGAGATAATAAGGCTATAAGGTTTGGTTTAAGCACTGATAGGTCTAATTTTAGAGGAATAAATTATACTAAATAGTTTAAAATTGATAGAGTTATGGACTACTTCTATAATTAAATATAAATCCACAAACTAAGACTCAGACATGAACCCTAATGATTGGGTATTCAAAGTTTGCTATGAATTAGCCTAAACAAGAAAATTAACGTGAGATCGATATTATGTAAATATAGATTGATTGAAGGAATTGTACGAATTACTCGAGGTGAAACATTTGGTATTTCGGCATGAGTATTGTGAGTAGGAATCTTACCGCAATTTGTGTTTTTATAACTTGTATGATTTACACATGATTTATAATATGAATATGTTACCGATTATTTTGAGTTGCATATGATACAAGTCTTTTACTCGATATAATACCGAAATAGTTATTTGAGATGATTACCGTTGTTTTAAATATTCTTGTTGTCACTAGATATGTTTTACCACTACTTGGAATTACTGTTATCGAAATGAAATTACATGATTTTATAAGAACCGAAATGCCCTATATTGTTTTAAAATATTTTCCTATGAGTATATACGGATATAGAGACAAGTATAAATGGGAGTAGACTTTGAAGGATCCCTTAGCTAACGACGGGTTCGTTAGACCTGGTGCACCTTTTAATTACCGATTTTTGTTACAGCCCTCGCTAGTGGGAAGGTAAAATTAGCATACAGTTACCGATTTCTCTCGAATAGGGACTACCGTTGTATTTGACTTCTTGCAAAGAAGTCCACAGTTATATCGATTACATGATCTGTTCATTGAAACCTCCCAAAATATAAATATTGATATTGTACAGTGGTTACAAAGCTTATTACTGAATTAATTGTATTATACTACAAGAAAAATATGATGAGACTGAAAATTATTTATTGTTTCTGAAAGGGCATTTTTATGTTGTTTTCTGCTTGATATACTAACATGTTTTCTGACTTGTCCCCAATAAAATCGGTTGTGGTTAAGTGTTATTACTCACTCAGCTAGCGACTGATTCCCTGCTAATTTTTTTACAGAGACAACAGTTGACGCGGGCTAGGATTCCGTTAATTAGAGCGTTGTGATGACCCAAAAGGTCATTTCGTACAATTTTAGCTAAATCTATGTTCTGAGATCGTGAAAACCTTCTTTTATCTCACCTTTATTTGCGTGCGCAGCCCGGGCATATACCCGGGAAGCTGTTATGTAAAAAACTGATAAACATGATATTTTTGTGTCGAAATTTGAATAAAGTTGACTTTAGTCAATATTTTTGGTAAACGGACCCGGACCCGTGATTTAATGGTCCCGAAGAGTCCGTAGGAAAATATGGGACTTGGGCGTATGCCCGGAATCGAATTCCGAGGTCCCAAGTCCGAGAAATAAATTTTTAAAGAAAATTGTTTTCTAAAAAAATATAAAGGATTTATATGATTTATCTGTGAAACAGGTTCAATATATGATTTATATGAGTGCGGAACAGGTTCAATATGATTTATATGAGTTATCTGTGAAATTTGGTAAGAAATGGACTTAGTTTGATGTGATTCAGACTAAAAAATGGAAAATTTGGGAGTTAATGAAGTTTTGAGAAATTTTATAGATTTTGAGATTTACTTCGATGTTTATGATGTTAATTTGGTGTTTTGATTACTCGAATAAGTCCGTAGGATATTTTTGAGGTTGTGTGTATTTTTAGTTTTAAGCCCCGAGGGCTCGGGGGAGTTTCGGGTAGGTGTCGAAGTGCTAAAGTGTTGAAAAATCTGATATTTTTATGCTGTTTCTGGTGTTTGAGAGTTTGTACTGTGTGAACGCACGAGGCCTCATGCGAACGCACAGGGTAATATGGGGAGGGAGGGGGTTGGGTAGTACTGTGCGAACGCACCCAACCAAGTGCGAACGCGGAGCATAGGGGAAAAAGCTCTACGCGAACGCACTAGGATAGGCGCGAACGCATAAGGCTAGAAGGGGGCTGGGGTTGGGCAGCGAAACACACTGTGCGAACGCACCAATGTGTATGCGATTGCGGAGGGTCAGGGCGGGTGACCTATGCGAATGCGGGCCCCTTGCTGCGAACGCAATGAGTTATTTCGCCCAGTCATTTTTAATACCAAAAACAGAAACCATTACGGGATTTACCCTATTTTTCTCAAACTTCTTCTTCCCCAACCCTCTTAGACGGTATGGAGCATCTCTTCCACCATAGCTTCATAGGTAAGTAATCTTAACTCCATTTTCTTCCATTTTCATCAACAATTATTAGATTATAGGCCTAAAACCATGGGATTAAAGGGTAGAAATTGGGGTTTTGGGTAGAGTTAGGGATTTTTGAATGTTTGGGAATTTGACCTCATTTTGGGGTCGGATTTCAAAACAAATTGTATATTCGAGCTCGTGGGGGAATGGGTGATCGGGTTTTGGTCCGAACCTCGTATTTGGACCAAGTAGGCCCGGGGTCAAATTTTGGAAGAATGTTGGGAAATCTATAATTAGGATTTGGAATTGAATTGTTGAATAATTATTGATATTATTGAGTCGATTATGTCTAGATACGATTGTTTCAGAGTCAGATTCGAGAGGAAAAGCGGTGGTAGAGGCATGATTTGCATTCTATGGGCCGAGGTAAGTGTTTGGCATAACCTTAGCTTGAGAGAATAGGTATTGAGTCCTAATTGCTACGTGTTTATTCCATGTTCAATGTATAGGTGAGGTGACGAGTACCTATATGTTGTTGTAGAGCATGACTGTGAGTCGATTATTTGAAATTATATGATATTTATTGGCCTTTTTCTGTGTTTATGGGTTTAATATCAATTTGATAGCTATTCATTTGGTGGAGATTCTTAGTTATGGGTATTGTTGAGTGGTTGGTCGTTTGAGAAACTTTATGTTGGATTATACACTTGTGTAGGATTGGTTATAGTTGTGTCCCTTGCCGGGACGGTATTATTCTTGCTCATTATTTTCGTGTATTTTAGGTTTCTTATTGTTGATTTTCATGCCAACTGTTGCTTTTATGTTGTTATGCACGAGGGGACATTCCGTGCCGTGATTGTGATGTTTATTGCACGAGGGGACATTCCGTGCCATACCTTATGTTGTTATGCACGAGAGGACATTCCGTGCCATGTTTAAATTGTTTATTCACGAGGGGACATTCTGTGCCGTGTTTATGATTATTATGCACGAGGGGACATTCCGTGCCATGTTTATGATATATATATGCACGAGGGGACATTCTGTGCCGTGATTGTGATGTTTATTGCATGAGGAGATATTCCGTGCCATGTTTATGTTGTTTACGCACGAGGGGACATTCCGTGCCATATTTTATATTGTTATGCACGAGGGGACATGCCGTGCCGTGTTATGCTAAAAATATGCCCGAGGGGACATGCCGTGCCGTTTCTCTTCACTGTTTAATTCATGTTGTTAATTCCCGTTATTATTTTCGGATATTTGGACTGTTGCTTCGTTCCGTCATTTCAGT
>ML337143.1:0-43961 GCA_005239505.1 Nicotiana paniculata | reverse complement strand
CCTTAAACTTTATCCAAAGACTTTAATTTCTTAGTTAATTATCCCATCAAAATCATTAAGTAATTATTCACATAATTAAGAATTATCTCAAATTACTTAAAATACTACTCATTTTAAGCACACCTTATACACCTCACTATCATGGTCGCGTGTTACTCTGTATCGCACTAGTCCATAAATATCGGGTATTATAGCTTGCACCGTATTTTGTCCCAAATTTTCAAACTTCGACGAAACTCATTTTCTTCGATTCGCTAACCCTCTCACCTTCACGAATTTACTTATCACTTGTTTGAAATAGCGTAATACTTATAATCCCAAAATAAATCTAATTCCTGAACTTACGTCGATTAACTTACGATGAAACTTTAACGTACGATAATGCGGAATGTAACATCTCATTTCCGAACTTACATCAATTTACTTATGGCGTACTTCCATGTACGAAAACATGGGGTGTAACATCATCCCCCCTTGGAACATTCGTCCTCGAATGTTGACTGATGCACTTATCATTTTCATAACCTATGTCTTCCGAATACTTTAGTACTCCTCTTGCCATCTAGGCAACTTATATGTGAATGAATCCCAAAGGCTAGGGAATTCCCCCTTTAGGCTTCTTTCTCACACCACGACTCGTGGTCGGAATCCTTCCAATCTTGTAAGTTTTGCTACCTTTTATCATACTGCTTGTACGACTCTGACTTTGCAAGTGCGCCTATGCGACTCTTCTCTCCTTTTTCCTCCAGCTTTTGGCCAATCTTTAGGCGTTACTTTTTAAACATATACAGAGCTTAATAAGATGTCCCTCTGGGCATCTATAGATATACTGAATTTCTTCGCTCGGTACTTTGTCGAACTTAGAATATTGTTATATATTATTTCATAGACCTGGTTATTCATCCGTATGAATTTACTGCATCTAGGTAGGTCATACTATACCATAACTCTTACCTTGGTTTTATTATTATCGAGGTCTGCTACCCAATTTCAGCTTACTCTCTCGCTTCTTATCATAGATGTATAAATCCAAGTCCTTCAATGCTTCCTTATTATTGTTCATCTAAAGGATGGAATCCTTATCTCCTCTCATGCGTTGGAACTTTATCCATCTATTGTTGATTCACTTTAACATTGATCCATAATCTACCACTGATAACTTGACCACTTATGTAACACTGCCGCTAGGGCCCACGTCTCATCGGGGACATCTGGAGTAATTAGACTGATCCACCTAGGGCCGATACTATAATTCCATAACCGTATTTCATAGCATCCCAATGTGATTCACTTACGTGGGTATTTTAATCATGTACGATTCTTGAAATCATTCTCTTTCTTATTTTTTTTCTTCTTCAAATCATTACTGAATCGAAGGCCCAAACGTCATCCTTTATTTGTCACAGTTACACCCTCATTCTATTTCCAGGGCAACATTCCATCTCTTCTAAATGCTACTGGTCTTAGACTCCTTTGAGTTCATTCAGGCTATATTGAGCTTTCTATAAGTTAGAGAAACCATCAGCTCTCTTGTTTTCATAGGCTTAATCCCGAGGACTTATCCATTCTCGTCACCTTCTCATTCGCCCTTTCTATTCCTTACTCCTGTCTTCCTAAAACATTGTTGCTTTATCATACTTTAGCTTGAGACCTACACATATCTATTTATACTACTCGCAACCTTCCTTCAACTTGCTTGCATCATAGATTTCCTTGTGTTATTCTGGAACATCAAGCGAGACATCACATCGTCTCTAACTCTTCTTACTCTCTTAATTAGACTTCTCGATACCTAGAAACCATAGGCTGGAAGATATGCCACTTACGACGCCGCTATCATTCCTGGATACTGAATCCCAGTGTTTCTAGCCCTCTATCTGATGTATAGATTATTAACAATCTTCTGCACCTTAGTATCTCGTACGTTGTTCACCTTTACCTTACTTCTCTTAAAATCTGGCATCGCATCTTCTATCTCTTTCATGACCTCCCTGCCACATAGGTATGATTCACATCCACAACTTGAAGCTCTGTTATAATACTCGCACCTTTGGCACATACACAATCGGGTGGGAGCTTCATACTGACTTCTTATGAGGCTGATACTCTTCTAACTGGCTTTATTGTAGAGTCGTTATAGGATATGGTTGTTGTACTATCTCTCTTGTACCTCTGATATTAAGAGTGATTCTTGCTATATTCTCAATCACGATTCCTATAATTTTCCGGGTCCAATAATCAAACTCTTGATTTACTTAGTTGATTAAACTCTTTAATTTCCTCTTCCTTCTGATCAACCTTTATGTAGTCTTAAGATATCTTCCGATATGCGGCTCCTGGTATTAGTTATTACTTTAGACTTTCATGGGCGCAATGGAATATCCATGATACAATCTTCTAACAATTCAATTCTTTGTCTATGTCATGGTTTCAATTCTTTCATTTAACTTATACCGGAGTCTTCTACGGCTGTATGAATGTCAATATATATGCTGCATGGATAATACTCTGAAATTTTAAGTGCGTTTATAATGTAACAAACCCTGGATTATTGATCGAATAATTCCTTTCATTCCATCTCAACTTTCTTTAAACTTAAGTAATTACTTTTCCTGGTCTTTCTGCCCCATTGTTGCATGCATACTTAGCTTAGCTTTTCTTTCTTTTTTTTCAACTCATATGATTTCGACCATTACTTTTGGTTTCACTTCCCGCTTATTAGCCACGTTAGATGTCAGACCACTTTCTTATGGTGTGCATACAATGTTGTAATGAGACTGATATTACAAGATCATTTCTTCTTCAAGTTACTATGTTTAGGTTGAAGCCTTCTTCCTTGTTTCCTCAGCTAGTTTTTCATTGTAGTACCTCGGGAGGACCCCCTGACTCTTGTAAAGCTGCGAGCTTATTACATCGTATATTCGATGGAATTTTTGATGTCCTTACTCGCCTATAATTATATGTAGTTACTTACCTCCACGCCCTTTCCCTTGTAGGGTTGCTTCTGAGCTGATACGTTGCTTGTCTTCCCAGTGGCACTCTCTTTTATCTCTGTAACACTCTTATGGTACCTTTAACTACCCCAACTCCTATCTGAATATTTCTCAAGTATTACAATGACATTATTGCGAAGTTGAATTCACTATATTGGGTTTTACTATGTTTATCTTGCACGATCTACTGATTCGTCTGTAACCTCCTGTCTAGCCATAACTAGGCTCTTCCTGAATCAACTGCTAACTACTCGTTGGCCCATTCTCATATTAATATTCCGCGTAATCTTTTTTGGGTTATTTCCTGTGTCTAACTTACCTCTCGCATTGGCTCCTTATTTATCAAAAACATTCTGGGCAGGAATCCTTACTTCCTTTCCTTGACGTCGTGCTTGCATAATATTCTGGAATCATAGCATATCTGCAGAATTTGGATAAGTGCAATCTCATTCCTTTTTCATTTTTATCGCATTATTCCTTTACCATTCCATAGGCACTAGGACCACTTAATTCTGACTTAATGCCACATCACTCCATATTCCCCCCTTTAGGGGAGTACTAAGAGTTGGAGCCACGAGGATCTACCTATAGATGTTTTACCTCTTCATCTTTGGTGTCTTTTCACATTATCGATGACCCTTACTAGCCTTGCGGAAATCCATCTGTACCAAGATAACGAAATTTCTTACCCGCGAGGGTGACACTTAGTGTAACTGGCACATATAGTCCCTTAAGCTTAACTTTGCTCACATTGCTTGCTTTAGGAAAGCGTCTTCCTGAATGACCATTCTCTAAATTTCTTATGAATCTTCTTTATTGTCCATTCTATTATCGCCGGAATGAAATATGAAATTTTCACGATACCGAGTATTATCAAATCACTCATCCCATAATTCACGTTTAGTTTATCTTGTTCACCAGCCCATACTGATTTCTATTACTCTAGAGTCTAACTTATGCTTCTGGTAGTCGCGTTGGAGTCACGAGCTTATTTCTCGAACTGAGGATATGTCTTTATGGCCTATATTCTTTTGTTGTCTCAAGGCCTGTCACCTCTTATCTTTTCCTTCACTTAATTATAGACTCTGTAATATTGTCATTTTTTTTATCTACCGTTGTCATCCATATATCACATCTTACTTATAATGCTTCATTAACTCTCTTCTTATTTCCCGCTAACATTTATGTCTATCACTTATTCGGAAAATTCGAACAAGACATTCTTTCGCTTCTAGCTCCCCTTGCTCCACCTACTGGCTCTTCGGGTTGCCTAAAGTTCTTTCTTTACTAGGGACGGGAGCCACACTAAGATAATATTTATCCCTTCAAGGATTCCAGTGCATATCTTTGTAGTATTCATATCTGGCTGTACTATTTTAGAGTGCACCATTTGGGTGTCTCACAAGGAGATCTATTAGCACATTTGCAATACCCTTCAGAAATGTTAACTAACGCAAACAATCCATACTCTATTTTGGGTTACTCTAACCCCAGCGGAATCATGATATCCCGTCCTTATCTTAAACTATATCTGTTAGCTCCCATAGGACATAACTGAGATGGGTGTGGCCAGTTGTACAAACCTCTGTTACAGTTGAAGGTAACTCAAAATGCTTATATCTTTCTTCCTGAATTGTAGATAATGATCATATTCACTAACTGAGTACCTCGTACCCTTCTTCACATTTCTTCTTTCCCTTGTTGAAACTTGTACCTTCTGATTCTCTCGTTGCTTTTTACCATATGGATGTATAGATATTCATGCCTTAGGGCTCCTTATCAAGAATCTCACACGTCTTAGTTCACACATGTTCTGTTGAAGACCGCACATTTACTCATCAGTTCTTTTGATCTTGTTCGGGCTTGGACTCCTCTTACTACAGGATGCTTACCTAGCCAACGCTTAGATCCGGCTCTACCCAAACTTTTATGGTTCACCCCAACATCATGAAAAATCGAGTTCCTCTAATTCAACTCTTTCCATAGCAACATTCAATCTCTTACCAACTGTCTTTCTATATGTAAGCATCGTTGTATTATGAATAAGATGGAGTTTAGGAAATTGAGTTCTTACAATGGAGCTCTACCACACAATCTAGAGTAAGAATAAAGAATGACAATTCTAAATGCCATTTAGCCTCCTGCTTATACATGTAGTGCACAACACATCCATAAACAAGTCTCTACTAGACACGGCTTGTAGACTCCCTAAGACAGATGTGCTCTGATACCACTTTTATCACGACCCAAACCGATGGGCCGCGATGAGCACCCGGTACCTTACTCAACCGAGTACCAATATAACGTGTCTTTCTTATTACACATCATAGGTAAGTGGGCCAGAAGGTGTGTTATGAGATAACCCGAGTAAACATGGGGGAATATCCGACCTGATATAGAAACTCATACTTGTGACATACGGGCCTATAAGTCCTGCGTGATCCATTATATACTTATAATATAGGCCGACAAGGCCATACAAGTATCCGTATACATGACATCTGTCTACAAGCCTCTAAGAGTACATACTTATCATAAAGGTTGGGACAGGGCCCCGCCATACCAAACAATACATGTCTAAATCATATTGACCAAATAAGCAACTCCGGAGCAAATAGAGCGCACCAACATCTTCCGCTGAGTTGATAGCCTACTTGGAGGACTCTCAACTTGTTGGGCCCTGCGGGCATGAAACACAGCGTCCCCAGGCAAAAGGGGCGTCAATACAAATAATGTACCGAGTATGTAAGGAATGAAAATCAGTAAACAATAGACATGAGAGAAACATGGAGTGAAAAACTAAACTTGTATATCTGAATAGCTCTGTGAACCATTTAATATTATAATGTCATGCATATGCGTATAAATATCATACCATGCATGAGTATATGCGTTCATAACATCATCAAGCCTCTAAGGGAAACCCATCATATCATCTCGGCCACTGTGGGCAAAATCATCAACGTATACTAGCTGATCAGGTGGTGGTGCGTATATAACACCGTAACCTTTTCCCATATCCCATATACATATAATATACATATATACGCGTATATAACACCACCTGGTCATGGGTCAATGTAGATGAACGCAATGCATGAGAAGTACGTCAACAAAATCTCTCGGAATGTCATAAGACCATTGTGCCTCTAATTAATATCATGAAATAAACTTTATCAACTTACGTATTTTCTGAAACCCATGAACAAATGATAGAGTAATAAGACATATGGGGAATCAAGAACATAAGCATCTCTAGCATTTCTACGAATAGAGTCATTTATGGAAGTTGTGCATTTTCTCGTTTCGTTTGTATCGTATGGATCATGATAAAAGGAAAGAAGGGATAGCCTTAACATACCTGAACCGATTCTCTTGAAAATCCTTCTAACACACGCCAATCGTGACGAAACACGTAACGGCGAGATCAAAATAGGGAATGATCCGTATGATATTCTTGAGGAAGATTGCACCGTACTTCCTTAGAATTGTAAATCTCACATTTCAATAGTATTAAATAGTATTCATATGAAATTCTTGAAGCAATAACGTTGCCATTGCAAAATTTATCCTTGCTGAAGCTTTTTCTTAAGAGATGAACAATTGATAACATTGCTATTACAAAGTTTATCCTTATTGAAGCTTGTTCTTAAGAGATGAGCAATTCATATGTGAATTGGAAAGGTTATTTAACCTTTAGGTGGACCCCACTTGATAAGATGACTAATCCATATAATTCTCTAAAGATGACACATTACTTTATGACTTAAGAGTCATATTTAACCAGGTTTATTGGCTGCTACATTGGGCCCTTGAACTTTATCCAAAATCTTTAATTTCTTAGTTAATTATCCCATCAAAATTATTAAGTAACCCAATTATCCACATAATTAAGAATTATCTCAAATCACTTAAAATACTACTCATTTTAAGCACAGCTTATACACCTCACTATCATGGTCGTGTGTTATCTTGTATAACACTAGTCCATAAATATCAGGTATTATAGCTTGGACCGTATTTTGTTCCAAATTGCCAAACTTCGACGAAACTCTTTTTCTTCAATTCGCTTACCCTCTCACCTTCACGAATTTACTTATCACTTGTTTGAAATAGCGTAATACTTATAATCCCAAAATAAATCTCAATCCCGAACTTACATCGATTAACTTACAACAAAACTTTAACATACGAAAATGCGGAATATAACATCTTATTTCCGAGCTTACAAAAATTTACTTATGGCGTACTTCCACGTACGGAAACATGGGGTGTAACATGATATTCCAGGGTGACGGGTTAGCTAACAATCGTGTTGCGTTCTTCGCTTAAAATGACTAATTGATGTATCTAGATTTTTTATTTACAGGGTTGATATTACTCATAAGAATCTGTCGAATTCTTCCTATTCAAACTAACTTAATGCCTATATGTCTATAAAATTAAGATTAACAAGAATGCATTTACACTTCTTGTATTTCAACCAAGCAAGGCAATTAGGTATATGTCTCTCCTAATTGAGAATCCGTTTCCCGATGCTCAGGTTCAAGAACTTGCTCTATTTAATTCTATATGCAATCTAGAATTCCCACTTTCGGGTTCAATTCTAGATTCGGAGATAGTATTTTAACTGTTAGTTACTCAGTAAAATAATTAAGAACAGAATTAAATAAACAACCTAATATGATAAAATCAAATTCATCAATTTAAACTTCAAACATCAACATTCATGTATCACCCATGACCCTAGAACAGTAGGGTTCTTAGCCACTCATGTTCATACAATCGTCAAAAATAATGTTTTAAGCATAAAATCAATGAATACTGGAATAAGAATGGAAATACTGATCAAATTTGTGCTCCCGTGTGTTCCGTCCTTTTGTTTTTCTCTCCAAGTTAGGTCCCCCCTCCAAATCGTATTTATTTGTGTATTTATATCATGTAAAAACAACCACGGACGAATATACCCTTTCCAAGCCAAAGTAGAAATTACTCTGAGATTTTTTCACACACACGCTGCACCATGCGGCATGCTTGTGTATTTTTCAGCGAACATACAGTTTTCTCTTGGCAGGCCATTTTTATATTGCCGCTCGCGCCCTGCGACGCCCCATGCGGTGTGGCAGTGTTAATTTCTCAGAGTAAAATTGTGTCATCTTCTTTTGACGTCTAGACTTGGTACATAACCCNCCCCCCCCCCGAATACGACCCTGGCTTAATTTATTGGGCTTTTACTCAGACTTCAAAGCTTCAAATTGATCTGTTTAGCTCAAAATTAACTTTTGAACTCGAAATCACTTCCTGCAAGGCATAAAACACATACTAATTATAATTCCCTATCATTTAAGCTCAAACACAGGTAAAATGCAGTAATTGGAGTGCAATACTACGGCTAAAACACGAGTTTCTAGCCTAGGATCAACACCCCACACTTAGAACATTGCTCGTCCTCGAGCAATTAAACTACACTTCACCTAAGGATGACCTTTTCATCAAACAACCTCCCTAACACATCACTGAGCACCATATCATAACATCTCACCCTCAAGACTCGACTCAAAAGTACCACGCATTTTTCATAACCTGCTCACTTACTCTAAAATAGAGGTCAAAGACGTTACCTTACATTCGCAAATCATGTGCCCTCACGCAAACAATAGAGAATAGTTCCACTCACAATATCGTTCAAGAACAATTAGGAACTCAAGATAGAAAGAATCAACTCCCTCTCAGAATCAAAATTCATGTGCAACAGAAGACGTACCATAGGCTTGCCCGTAGTGTATTACTCTACTAATCGTGCTCATTCAGTCAAGGATCGAGTAGGACTTTAATTGATTGTAATGTAGGCTATGGGACGGGTTGGATACATATAGACATAGTGTCTACACCTCCCTAAGAACTTTGATACATATACAATTTCACAATCCTTACCCCACTCTTACATTGAACCAACCCCGACCTTTATACATGATAGTATCAAACTCCCCAGATCTTTAAGCATAAACAAGATGCGAAATACCACTGGCAAAAGTTCACTCTTTTTTTCCAATTTTCTACTGGTGACTCTCACAATTTTTATTTTTAATTTATTTTATTTTCTTCAAACATTGTACCTTTCTCCTTTTTCTATAGTTCCACTCAAAAACCCAAACCAACCTCCACATTAGCTTTTACAAAGTTCATTAAAATTCAAGTGCTCGTGAGAGGTGAACAGGTTCAAATAGATGGTTAATTCAAACAATTGGGTAAGGTTTGTATTGTGGTTGCCAGAGAAACAGGATTACAAGCTCAAATGCGTTACTAAGATACATTCAATCATGTAGGTCACAGACATATAACTGGCTCAATAAAGAAATGCCTATATCACCTCCTATACTGAATAAGACTACTATTTCGCTTTGCAAACACGCGGGGAAAGTTCTAAACATCAAATGAAATGCACAGAATATCACAAAAACCTCACTCACACATTGGCATATAAATCACTCAGGATTAGATCTTTCTCGACTCTCTAGTCAGAGCAGTTAAGCAAAGTTATAACCATACAATTTAAGGCACTTATATAAGAGTCAAGAATTGAGCCTAGGTGTCACAACTAAGGCACTTAACACTCTCAAGGCATATGCAGTCAAGGAAAATTAATTCTTTAAATTAGCACTGTGACTCAAAATTCTTTATTCCTATAAAATAAAATTTTTTAACTACACCCGGTTCAAGCAAAATACCTTGGAAAAGAACCGCGGCACAAAGAAAAATCAAGGGGGAATTGTTACACTACCTAAAAAAATACTTAATAAAAGACATATTTTTTGGATTTTCAAAAAATTTTCTTTCTTTTTTATCCATATCTTTCGACTTCATCTCCCTCAAGAAACCAGTCGACGAAATCCATTGTCGGGAAGAGTCGAAACTAAACATTTAATTACTAACTATTACATGTCGATAGAATTTAGAATTATGGTTTATAGACCATATTTTCTAGGAAAGCAAGAAACAAATCAAACAAAACCAACTGGAAAATAGAGAAAAAACGAGTACGAATACAAATACAATCAAATAGGAGCACCCCACCCCCACACTTAAGAGATTGCATTGTCCCCAATGCAAAACAGTAAAATCAAGAGTGAAAAGGTGACTCCCCTGAGGATCGTGGCCTAATCATCAGCACCCTCTAAGGTGCGCAAATACTCTTCATCATCGGAGGGAACAAAGTTCACATCCTCATCTGGTGGCAACTGTCCTCCTCTCGTCAATCCCAAGCACTGTTGAGTGACAACAGAAAGGGGCTGATCTTGCTGCAACTCCTCCAAGTTGGTCTCCCCCCTTTCAGAACGAAGGCGCAAGTCATAAAACAGCAGTTGCAATGTCTCCTCAACACGAACAAGCCTCTGGTCCGAATTAACAACAACAGTAGGAGGATTTATCACTGACGTGACATCATAGGCCCTGATAGGATATGTCACTAGGATGGTCCGGTCATAGTGAAACTCCTCCTCTGCAAGGTGCGCCCACAACAACCGAGTGATCATACTCGGGTAGTGTAGGCGGTGAGCCCCAAGCGGTCGCACTTTAGCCATGTGCGACAACATGATTTTTCCAAGATCCAACTCCATCCGTATCAACAAGGCATATATCAAACATACTTTCAGTCGTGGGACATTAGTGTCACTTTGAGTGGGCATGATTTTGGCATTAATTAACCGCAAACAACCATGGTCTGACGCTGGAATGTTCCCTTCTTCATGTCCTTGTGGAATTCATTCACGTCCCGCGTCCATGCGGCAGAAGAGTCAGCGCCACAAAGCTGTCGGCGGATAGCCAGATAGTCTGGCCGATGGAGAAACCTATGAAAGAGCTTGTGGGAATGCTCTGTGAAGACCATAATCTGATTGATCACTTTGGAAGAGAATGGAATCACTTTACCTCATACCCGTACTTCGTACACAGCATCCAAACTGGCCTCAGGTTGCTAGTTGTCATAAAATTCCTTGGCCAGGTTCACGTTCACCGCATCACCTGGATGGAACAGACTGTCAAAACCCAAAGCCTGAATGTTTTTGTATATCTCACTATATTTGCAGGCCAACTTCCCATCGCCAGTAGCAAACTCAGGCTCTGGGTTCACCGTAAGGACAAACATCTGGAACCAGTGTTGAGCATGGACTGGGACAGCCCGAATACCATATTTTCACTCTAGCACCACATCCGCATAAGGATCAATACGCTCCTCTTCCTCCTCCACTGGGGCGGAGGGAGGTGCCAGACTACCTCCTCGAGGGCTACTAGAGGCAACCTCAGAAGAACGTGTTTTAGAACGTTTGCTTGGGCGGCGAGACATTGTACCTGCACAAGACGAACAATGTTAGCCACAACACGTAAAACAAAGCAAGATGAAACGGGGTAACCACCCCACACTTATGTTATTGGCATGTTCACAGGTAAAATGTATATCTGGGACTCAGACTACCCCATTGGAAGTACGCCACAAGCAATCAGCAGCTCACTCAACCACCAACACAACATTCCAACACAGAACCACAAATAACACTAGTGTAAGAGACAAAATTAAGAAGCTAAACTAGAAATCACGAAAATTAAAAAAAACAAACAAACAAAGAAAACAAGAATTTATTCTAATTCACTACAAACAAATTAAGATACAATACAACACTACACAAGAACAATAGCATGAATCGGACACCTTATTTGGCACCTAGAAACACATGAACATGGGGTGGTCAATCAATTAGAACTTGGGTATAACAAGTTAAAGTTTCATAGAATAAAACATGGAACCCCCCCCCCCCCACACACACACACACACACTTATCATCAAGGATTATATCCCACAAAGCACTTCGTTTCTCAATTTGCAACACTACACAATTTTATGTCACTGAGACATTTCAACAAACACATTGTAGGAATATCCTACACCTTTTTATTATCAATTAAAATTGGGGTACACTCACCATAAAACCAAAGAAAATTCATCTCACACCACAACCACAACATCACTACATCTTCACAATAACACCAAGTTTACAAATTTTTTCATC
The DNA here is from genome assembly GCA_005239505.1 of Nicotiana paniculata. NCBI lineage: Eukaryota > Viridiplantae > Streptophyta > Magnoliopsida > Solanales > Solanaceae > Nicotiana > Nicotiana paniculata. The sequence continues at coordinate 31,906 of ML337143.1, read as the reverse complement.
AACTTCACTAATTTTCGTCTATAAATGCGTCCCCTACCAAGCTTCAACATAAATTAATTCCACACCATCAAAACACACCAAAAATCTTCCATAATAACTAAAACGGTGAAAATGGTGCTTAACTTGTGAAATGTTTACCTAGGGTTTGGTTCAAAAAAACTAAAACTACTTAACTACTACAATCAACTACTAAAAGAAAAGATATGAGATGAGAGGAATACTTACCTTGAAGATGAATAGAGGGTATCGGAGGGGTTTGTGTGGAAGGAATTGGAGAAGAAGGAGAATGGGAGAATTGGGGAGGGTTAGAGAGCAGAGTTCAGAAACAGAATGAAAGAAAAGGGGGAGGGGGGAAACGGGTGTCATGTGCGGTAGTGTATTTTATCAAGGTCTCGTTTTTTATTTTATCCTGAGAGCCATTTGGCCTAGCGCGGCACATGGCGCGATGCCCCATGCGGTGCGATAGGCCACTTTTCAAAGAGTCCGCCTCGTTTTCGATATTTAGCTCTCGGGTTGCACCCGACTCTATTATGTACTCATTTTATGTCCAATTCATGCTTGTACCTGCTTCCCAAACAAGTATCACAACTCCTAAACTCTAATAATACTAAACTACCGTTATCTAAACTATTCTAAACAAAACAAAAGAAAGGTTAGAAGCATAAAAAAACAAATTGAGTTGCCTCCCAACAAGCGCCTGATTTAACGCCACGGCACGACTCAATACGTTTTCAAGCATCGGCCAAGTCCACCGAAGTCTTGTGACGTGCAATGTCACCACCCCAATAATGTTTTACTCTCTGCCCATTTACCAAGAAGTTACCACTTGAGCTTGTATCACGCAATTCCACCGCTCCATGAGGCCTCACACTTACCACAACGAAAGGACCTACCCATCGAGACTTAAGCTTTCCAGGGAAAAGCTTCAACCTCGAATTAAACAAGAGAACTTCTTGACCTGGCTCAAACTCGCGATGTTGGATGTGCTTGTCATGCCACCTCTTGATATTTTCTTTATAAAATTTGGCATTTTCATACGTGTGCAATCTAAACTCATCAAGCTCGTTGAGTTGTAGTAACCTCTTCTCACCGGCTAAGTCCATATCCATATTTAGCTTTGTAATCGCCCAATAAGCTTTGTGTTCAAGTTCGACGGGCAAGTGGCATGCCTTCCCATAAGCCAACATGTATGAAGAAGTACTTATGGGGGTCTTGTATGCAGTTTGATATGCCCACAATGCGTCGTCCAGCTTCCTGGCCCAGTCCTTTCTATTTCCACTTACTATTTTCTCTAGAATCTGCTTTAACTCTCTGTTTGAAACTTCCACTTGACCACTCGTTTGGGGATGATAGACAGTGGAAACCTTGTGATTAAATTCATACTTTGCTAGAACATTATTCAACAATTTGTTGCAGAAGTGAGTTCCTCCGTCGCTTATCAACACTCTTGGAGTCCCAAATTGTTTGAAGATGTGCTTCTTTACAAAGTTTACCACTACCTTTGCGTCATTAGTAGGAAAAACAATGGCCTCAACCCACTTAGAAACATAGTCTACCGCCATCAAGATGTACCTGTGACCATATGAATATGGGAACAGTCCCATGAAATCAATCCCCCAAACATCAAAAGCTCTACTGCCAGAATGTTTTGCAAAGGAACCTCGTGCTTCTTCTTGATTGTTCAGGTTCTTTGGCATCTGTCACACTTTTTAACAAAGGCATATGCATCCTTAAATAATTTTGGCCAATAGAAACCTGATTGTAGCACTTTTTGGGCGGTCCTATCCCCACCGTTATGACCTCCGTATGGCGAAGCATTATAGTCATGCAATATTGCATTCATCTCCTCCTCAGGGACACACTTTCGTACCAACTGATCTGCACACTGCCTATATAGGAATGGCTCATCCCACATGTAGAGTCGCACATCATGTAGGAACCTTCTTCTATCATTGGGTGTCAATTCTGGTGGCGTCACCCCGCTTGCAATAAAATTCATATAATATGCATACAATGGGGCTTCACTTGAGGTAAATGCTAATAAATGCCCATCAGGAAATGTTTCTTTGATTAACCCTCCTTCAGCTACATGACTCCAATTTTCTAGTCTGGACAAGTGATCAGCCACATGATTCTCTGTCCCTTTTCGATCTCGGATCTCTAAGTCAAATTCTTACAAGAGGAGGACCCAACGAATCAACCTCGTCTTGGCGTCTTTCTTTTCAAGCAAGTATTTGATGGCTGAATGATCTGTGTAGACGATGACTTTGGTTCCCATTAGATAGGATCTGAACTTGTCAAACGCACACACCACTGCAAGAAACTCTTTTTCATTAACTGTGTAATTCATCTAGGATGGATTCAGAGTTTTTCTCGCATAATAAATGGAGTGAAAGATTTTATCCCTCCTTTGCCCCAAACAGCTTCGATTTCTATGTCACTTGCATCGCGCATCAACTATCAGGGGCAATGATAATTGGTGCAATCATCAACCTTCCCTTCAGCTCCTCAAATGCTTTTAGACACGCATCATCAAACTTGAAGGGGACATCTTTCTCAAGAAGCTTGCACAAATGAGAAGAAATTTTCGAAAAATCTATAATGAAACGATGATAAAAATGTGCATGGCCCAAGAAACTACGAATGCCTTTGGAGGATGTCGGTGGGGGAAATATTTCAATCGCTTCCACCTTTGCTTTGTCCACCTGCAAACCATTTTTGGACACCTTGTGCCCCAAGACTATACCTTCACGTACAATGAAATGGCACTTTTCCCAGTTTAGTACCAAGTTCGTCTCTTCACACCTAGCAAGCACTTTATCAAGGTTCATTAAACAATTATCAAAAGAACACCCAAACATAGAAAAATCATCCATGAACACTTATACGAACCTTTCAACCATGTCAGTAAAAATAGCCATCATACACCTTTGAAAAGTCGCAGGTGCATTACAGAGACCAAAGTGCATTCTCTTGAACGCATATATGCCATAGGGACACGTAAATGTGGTTTTCTCTTGATCCTCTGGGGCTATATAAATCTGATTATACCCCAAATAACCATCTAGGAAACATTAGTATTCCTGGACAGCTAATCTATCAAGAATTTGGTCAATAAAGGGGAGGGGAAAATGGTCCTTTCGGGTGGCATTGTTCAATTTTCTATAATCTATGTAAATTCTCCATCCAGTGACAGTTCTTGTAGGAATTAAGTCATTACTTTCATTAACCACTACAGTCATCCCCCCTTTCTTAGGCACACATTGGACGGGGCTTACCTATTTTCTATCAGAGATTGGAAATACAATGCATGCATCAAGCCACTTAATCACTTCTTTTCTTACCACCTCTTTCATGATTGGATTTAGGCGGCGTTGTTGCTCTACACTTGGCTTGTGTCTGTCCTCCATGAGGATTTTATGCATGCAAAAAGCTGGACTAATACATCTAATGTCAGACATCGTCCATCCATTTGCTCGCTTGTGCTCACGTAGCACTCTCAACAGCATTTCTTCCTATAGTTTAGACAAGTCAGAAGAAACAATGGTAAAGTTTCAGAACCACCCAAATAAGCATATTGAAGGTGAGGTGGGGCAGTAGTTTAAGCTCCAATTTTGGAGCTCTTTCAATTGACGGATTTGGAGGAGGCCCATTTGGCCTATTTAGGGGCTCAAAGGGGTATAATCCATGCATGTAAGCACATGATGCATCTAGGATATGCATCATCTCCTCAACCTCATCATTAATTTCCAAGCTATCGAACAACATGAGTGCTTTCTCTAGAGAATCGTCTAGATATACATTCGTGTCAAGAAGTTGCTCATCCACCTCCACAACAGATATCATAAAGAGCTCCTCATAATGGCGGGGAAGTTGGATCGCCTTGTACACATTAAAGACTGCTTCATTGTTGTCCACCCTCATAATCATTTTTCCCTCTCTCGCCTTATTAATTGCATCACCAGTAGCCAAGAGAGGTCATCCCAATATGATTGGAACTTGCTCATCAGCCTCATAATCTAGGATAATGAAGTCAGGTGGGATGATAAATTTCCCAATTTGCAGCAACACATCTTTAATCACTCCTTCAGGGTAGGCTATGGATCTATCGACTAATTTCAACATCACAGTGGCTGGTCTTGGAGCTTCCAAACCCAATTTCTTGAACATGGACAAGGGCATCAGATTTATGCTCACCCCCAAATCACAAAAAGCACGACTCACATCAATATTACCAATTCGCACAGGGATGGTAAAGCTGCCAGGATCCTTAAGATTTTGAGGAAAGTTGTTTTGGACCCTTGAAGTGCACTCCTCAGTAAGTGCAACTATCTCAAATTCAGTCAATTTCCTCTTGTAAACCATTATATCTTTTATGTACTTAGCATACTTTGGAATTTCATGTAGTACATCTACCAGTGGAGTATTCAATTGAACTTGGCTCAGCATAGAGAGAAATTTCTTGAACATGCGATCATCATTCTTCTTCTACAATCTATGAGGGAAAGGTGGTGGTGGCCTTGCAGCCTCCGCTAGCTCTGAACTTGCATCATTTTTCTTTGACTCGTGTGTTGCCTTAGAATCAACTCCCCCTCAGGTATAGGCTTGTCCTTTTTCTTATTTGGAATTTTCTCTAGTTCCCTCTCGCTTTTGAGTGTAACTGCATTAACTTGAGGGTTCTTCTCTGTATCACTAGGAAGAGCGCATGCAGGTCTAGTATTTTGATTTGGTGCTAACTGCCCCATTTGCTTCTCAAGATTTCTGAAATCGATCTTGAGGTGTTGATTGTCAAGCAACAACTTCTTCATCAAGTCATTCATACTCTCTTCTATTTGTTGGGATGGCTTCTGAGGTTGATTGAAATTTTCTTGGGGCCTATAGTAATTTCCGCCCCATGAAAAGTTAGGATGATTCTTCCAATTTGGATTGTAAGTGTTGCCATATTGTGCATGTTGATTCATCGAACCTCTGCTTTGTTTCCCCACATAGTAAATAGATTCAGGATTTGTGGGGCACATGTCACTTGTATGACTGTCACCACATAGTTCGCAGCAAATAGACATTTGTTATACATGTTGCATCTGTTGTGTTTGTTGCATTGTCATTCTATTCATCTGATTTGCCAATTTTGTAATATCTTCTCTCATGGCTAAGAAGTCATCAAGCTCAATCACCCCCGATGCCTTCTCTTTAATTGCTCTTCTTAAGTCCACATCTCCTTGCCAATTATGATCATTATCAATTAAGTTATTTATTAAGAGTTGGATTTCACTGTACGACCTCGCCATACAACTACCCTCACAAGCTGAATCAAGATTCATCTTTGATGCCTCGTCTAGCCCATCAACAAAAGTGTGACCCAACACCTCATCAGTCTGATAATGATGCGGGCAATCTCTGAGTAACTTCTTGTATCTTTCCCAAGCTTGACGAAGTGTCTCGCCATTCCATTGTTGGAACCCAAGAATTTGGCTCCTCAGCAACTTTGTCTTCTTAGTGGGGAAAAACTTGATCAAGAATTTCCTTGCTAGATCATCCCAAGTGCGGATTGAGTTCGCGGGCTCCTTTTGCAACCATTCCTTAGCTTCCCCCAACAATGAAAAGGGAAACAGTGTCAGCCTGACATAGTCCTTGGAAACGTTCGGATAATTATAAGTGTATATAATTTCCAAGAAGTTCTGAATGTGCCTCTACGGGTCTTCGAGATAGACCCACATATTGCCCTGTGGACTAAATCAGTTATACCATGTACTGTTTGAGTTCAAAATGCCCCGTGATATCAGGCGTCACAATAGCCTGAGTCATATTAGCGAGATTGAGCCTCGCGGCTTCTATCACCAGACGCTCTTCATTACATGCCATCTTTATTGGATGTGGTTGGACTATGATGTCCAACTCTCTTTCTATTCTAGTTCTAGCTTCGGCTCTCTTCCTCACTCTGTGAAGCGTTCGTTCAATTTCTGGATCAAGAGGAAGGAGGTTGTTTGAGCTTCTACTCCTCCGCATTCAAGATAAGAGCATGCGTTAACACAAACAAGGCAACTGAAAATTAAAACTTGAACAAATAACTAATAAAAGCTTAACTCAGTCAAGTAGCTAATTTCTAAGTCCCCGCAATGGCGCCAAAAACTTGTTGTGACCAAACACACTCACGCAAGTATACGTAGTCGTCAAGTAATAGAGTAGTGAGTAGAGTATCGTTCCCATGAAGACCTATGATTAACTTTTGACTGATTCAAACTCAAATAACTTATCGATTCAAGAGTTTCTCACAAAATAGATAATTGACTAAGTTACTACCTAGAAAACTATCAAGCAATGAAATAACTAGAAATCAACCACAACTAAGCAATTTCGGATAACGATTAGTAGGAGATGATATTTCAAGGTCACGGGTTAGCTAACAGTCGTGTTGCGTTCTTTGCTTAAAAAGACTAATTGATTTATCTAGATTGTTGATTGACAGGGTTGATATTACTCATAAGAATCTGTCGAATTCTTACTCGCCTATTCAAACTAACTTAATGCCTATATGTCTATGGAATTAAGATTAACAAGAATGCATTTACACTTGTTGTATTTCAACCAAGCAAGGCAAGTAGGTATATGTCTATCCTAATTACGAATCCATTCCCCGATGCCCAAGTTCAAGAACTTGCTCTATTTAATTCTATATGCAATCTAGAATTCCTACTTTCGAGTTCAACTCTAGATTCATAGATAGTATTTCAATGTTAGCTACTCAACAAAAGAATTAAGAACAGAATTAAATAAGCAACCCAATATGATAAAATCAAATTCGTCAATATAAACTTCAAACATCAACATTCATGTATCACCCATGACCCTAGAACAGTAGTGTTCCTAGCCGCTCATGTTCATACAATCATCAAAAATAATGTTTTTAAGCATAAAATCAATAAATACTGGAATAAGGATGGAAATATTGATCAAATTCGTGCTCCCGAGTGTTCCGTCCTTTTGTTTTTATCTCCAAGTTAGCCCCTCCCCCCCCCCCCAAAAAAATCGTGTTTATTTGTGTATTTATATCGTGTAAAAATAACCACGGACGAATATACCCTTTCCAAGCCGAAGTAGAAATTACTCTGAGACTTTTGCACACACACGCCGCGCCCCACGCCCCACACCCAACGCCACACCCCGCGCTGCGCTTGCGTATTTTTCAGCGAACATACAGTTTTCTCTTGGCATTGCCATTTTTACACTGTTGCGCCCCATGCGGCGCGACAGTGTTAATTTCTCAGAGTAAAATTGTTTTATCTTCTTTTGACGTCCAGACTTGGTACACGACCCTCGAACACGATCCTGGCTTAATTTTTTGGGCTTTTACTCATACTTCAATGCTCCAAATTGATCGATTTAGCTACAAATTAACTTTTGAACTCAAAATCACTTCCTGCAAGTCATAAAACACATACTAAGGGTTCGTTTGGTAGAGTGTATAAGAATAATGCTGAATAGGATGTATTAGTAATGTTGGTATTAGTTATGATTGCATTAGTAATGCAGGTATTAATTATGTTGACATATTTTTTATCCATTGTTTGGTTTGACGTATTAAAGCATTGCACAATTTTAAATTATTTGCTTACAAAAATACCCTCATAACAGTCCATCACTTTATCTTTTTAAAAGAAACATATGTTGAAGAATGTTTATATATGAAAAATGTTGAAAAAAATTATTTGATTTGTCTACGTATATTGTAGTATAGAACTTAATATTTATTTATAAAAAAAATATGCTAAGTATTTATTTATTTACTAGGGATGTAATGTTATTTCTCACTTTCTTGGATTATTTCAAACTTGCATTATATAATAGAATATTTTAATCAGGTATAAATTTTGAAGGACATTTTTTGTCTTTAACTAAGTTAATCCATGCATTAAAGCTCATTGCACTGTTAATACCATGATTTCTTATGCATTAGTTATGCATAGGATAATACCAAATAGGGTGCATAACTAATGCTTGTATAACTAATGCATAGGTTTTAAAAAGTGTACCAAACAAAGTATTATCAATACACAAAGCTAATGCATGTATTATTTTACCTAATGCATCCTACCAAACGAACCCTAAGTGTAATTCACTAACATTTAAGCTCGAACACACGTAGAATACAGTAATTAGAGTGCAATACTACGACTAAAACAGGAGTTTCTAAACTAGCATCACGTAACTATAAAACTATTACATTTTTATGTCACTTTTTGAATGTATAAATCCTAATTTAGGTTGACAAATCAACGTTGAATTCATACCAAAATTTAAATGTTACCATTCTTTTTCTTATTTAAAAGTTTACTTCTTTCAATAAGTGTAAAAGAAATTTAGGATTTTAATTCAAAATCATACCGTAATAAGTGAAGTAGCTAGAGATCTTTATAAATCTTAACATTACGCTATAAATGTTAGATACCAAATCACTCGATATGCTTCAACACGTATAATTCTATTTTTTTCCTTACACGTCAACTTTATACGTGTTGAGTTATAATTTCAAGAATGAAGTTTTTCTTTTAAATAAAAAAAAAAGTTTTCTTTAATTAATATAAAGAAAATAAATGCGCTGCTTTTCTCAACACTAGGGAAACTTTTAAGTTTTGTCAGCCAAAATGAGATGCTTCTTTTCCTCGCACGTATGTGACACTTGTATACAATGGGGAGAATTGCATGAATGACTCATGCATAAACATTGCATAAACAACAGAAAACTATTCAGAGGAGAATTCAGCTCAATTTTAAACTGTGAGTTTTACAAGGAACATTTAACAGGTAAGAAGCTATTGATGCCATCTTGCTATTTTCTTTCCTGTTTACTTCTAGAATTTTGCTCTGGTGTTGTTCAACAGACAAAATTCGGATTTTCTTTAGGAAAAGAAAGTCTTACAAGGAATATTAAAGATATAAATTTCAAACTTAAGACTGATTATACAAGCTGATTATATCATATGAACATCATGCAACAAAACTATAAAGTATTAATGAACATATCTTGTGCTCTTATACAAGAGAAATTCCTGAGAAAATCACAGAAGCTAACTTGACAAGATTGAAGCAGTCATAGAAAATTTGATGTAGTAACTGTTGCCGATTCTCCATGAAGCTGCATCAAGCACTTCAAAGGGTGAAATGAAGTCTTGAACTAAGTAAATTAAACCCAAGTACTTTACAGGAATAATGAAATGCTGATTAAAATTCTAATTTTTCCACAAGTTGAATTCATCCATGAATTCCAACAAAGACAAATCCTCACACGACTTGTCCCAGTGGTGTGAGACAGTAAAATTTTCGGCTAAGCCTCTTTACATCCAAAAAGACCAGAGTGTCTTAACTCCTGTAATGCCAGCATCAACACTTGACCGATGAAGTCAGAAAATACGACGATCGAGTGCACAAATTGGCAAATACTTTGGATGTTGAAGCCAGCTCATGTAGGAAACTTCCGTGTCTATACCCTACTGAGAAACCTGAAATTAACAACGAATTCCCTGGATCGCTCTTAGCTAATATAATATTTTGATAATATAATTTGTCGCTAGTGCGTCGCTGAGTAGGATTAGCGATGTATTCTTCTACATAATGTGTCTGTTGCTAATTTAATTCCTATTTCTTACTAGTGATTATTAAGTTAACTTATTTAGTTGTCTCTTACTTTGTTATTATATACTAATAGCAAAGTAAGAGACAACTAAGTAAGTTAACTAAATTATACACTAAAGTTTTTTTATAAATTGGCTGGCTTCAACATCCAAGGATGCCAAGCTACACAAACAATAAGTTTGCTTATAATCGCAAAAGTTTTTCTACCAATGGGTCGGTCTCAACATCCGGAGGATGACTTGCCAAGTTATGCAACTCAAAAAAATTTTGTACTACACCTAACTTTAGCTGTTTATAATTTAGAAAACATTCGTACTATAACTAGCTAACTCTATTAAAATATACTTACTCCATTTGCATATAAGGGTCGACCTTCTCACCCATTTGGAAAGAAAAAATAAGAGAGAAATTTAGAAGGAACTAATATATAATATATTACAAAGATTTACAATGGTTGCTAGATGATCTTCTGAGTACTACATAGTTTTCTTTATATAGGGATAGGAGGTTATTACAAGATAAACCTTATCACAGACAAACATATTTTATATGGCAAACTTAAAATATACTTGCTCCATTTGCATATAAGGGTCGACCTTCTCATCTATTTCGAAAGAAAAATAAGAGAGAAATTTAGAAGGAACTATATATAATATATTACAAAGATTTACAATGGTTGCTAGATGATCTTCTGACTACTACATAATTTCCTTTATATAGGGGTAGGAGGTTATTACAGGACAAACCTTATCACAGACAAACATATCTTATATGGCAAACATATCTACAAGTGGATCCGCTTAAACATGGGAACGATCTTAGGTAAAATTACTATTATACATTACACAACTTGTGAAAGTATACGAAAGAGGGATAGTATACATGACAAAGCATGTGAAAGTGGCGCCCTTAAAATAGGAAAATATGGAAAATTTTGTCTTGGTGTGGGTTGATAATTTTTAGGATTTTCTGGCAAGTAATGTGGGATTAGCATGGGTTAAGATTGAATTCTCATGATGATAGGCGTTGATTCTGCTCCGCGTTTGCCAGGCTTTTTTTTAATGATTTTGTGTAGTGGTTGACCGTACTGTTTCGCTGTGCTCCTTCTTATTTGGCGGAATATGAGATGTATATGTTGTCTCAACCTAGAGATGCCACGAGTGATTTTAATCGGATGACTTTGTAAGGCGTCTTGTATTTCTTTGCTACTTTTCGAACCCGTTCCCAATAGGGATGAGCGGTGATATACCTTCACTTTGGTCATATTTCTCTTGGGATACACTTAATTTGGTAGAAGATAATTCTTTGTGCTTCGTTGTATTCTTCTTCCAAGGATAAAAAATGAAGAGGAAAATTTCAACGAGAATGATATTTTGTTGTGCCTGGATCTTTCTATTATTAATTTTTTTTACCAGTCTATGGAACATGAATATCTTTGTTTTGTAGATTTTTGGAATATTTTATCTAATACCTTCGGGGCTTGAACTGTAATAAAAACACTTTAAGAGAAGGTTCAGTATTGTCAAAGTCGTTTAATGTGTTGCACTTGAATTTCGTGAAAATATAGTATTGGTGATGTAAGTACGGAAAAATTCTCTAGCTTGTGATTTGATTATGAGGCAAAATGGATTTTCTAGATTGACCCTATATGGTTTAAGAATAGATCATTTGTGTTGCTGAAAAACCCGGAGCTCGTAGTTAGTTCTTCTTTTCATTAGGATTGATAAATCAAAGGAATCTATGAGGTTGAATAAATCTGGTGGGTGAACCGCCGGTTTAATGAATTGGTTCTTGATACATTTGTAAACATGAAGATCTGTATGGTTGGCTTTCGTTTTGACTTCATATTCTCTAGTGAAAGCCTTTTTGAGAATTTTTCTTGTCGAGATAAAAAATCTATGAAAACATTATCCTTCCATTTCAGTGCTTGATTTGGAACTTGTAAGGGGAGAGCCAATGGGCCCACCTAAGGATCTGTGGATTGAAAATAATCTTTGGATTTATTTGGATCATCTTTGGGAACTTTCATGTCCATTTTAATCAGAAATTCTATTTAAAATTAGAGGAAGAAATTAAAATTTTTGAACTCATCCTATACTATAAGAATTACTTTGAATGTGGAACGATAATGTGTTTGGCATCTTTGAACCACGTGTTGGCATACCTATATGCTTTTCGTTGACCATGGTTTTCTTCAAAAAGGATTGCACTCCAACCGTTTGCAATTATCTTCTTACCTTTGAGTGGATGTGAAGAAATTCGATTTCTTTGGATATTGTTTTTGACTACCTCATCTTGTTGTTATTCCATGATCGGGCACCTTTCTTGAGCATCTTTGCAGTGGAGATACATACATAGAGATGTTTGAGATAAAAAAAATTACATAATTTATTACACCCAACAATAATTGAATTTGCTTTGTTGTGAAATGAGTATCTGGAAACTTGAGTAACTCTTGATATATGTTGTATGCTCCTTGGACAAAATACATTCCTAGGAATTTTATTTTTTGGCAAGAATAGTCTCTTCACCGATTCAAGTGGTACGTGAGTTGGGGTTAGAACGTCGGGAGACAGGTCGGTTTCAATTTATTTTTTCAAAAGTATAATCTCATTATGTGTCACCGGTGCCTGAAATTGATGAAGCAAGGTATCAAAATATTACAATGTCTTCAATGTAACTCAGTGAGATATGGAGAATAGACTAGAATATTTTTATCTGGACATTTTGGAATAAGGAGGGTACAATTTTTAATCCAAATGGCATGACTTTTTATTAGAAATGATGATCAGGTATGCAAAATCCGCTTTGGCTCTTTTCTCGGAGTGAATTTCAAAAATTCATATTTAAGATCAAACTTGGAAAAGTATTTGGATTTTCTTAAGTGAGAGAAAGGGTGATTTCATTTGCTTGGGAAATTTATCGTCTTGGAGGAAGTAGTTGACAGCTAATAACCACTTTGATTTTACGTTTGTTTGTCTTGCTCGTTTGTTGACGTAATATGCTTCGCATGCCCATTGTGAATATGATGGCTAGATAAAATCGAACTCGGAGAATCTCTAAGAATTCTTTACACTCCGTTTTAGTAAGCTGAATGATTCATGAAATGAAGAGATTCTACTTGTCTCCTGAACTAATTTCTTGGGAAAAAAAAGAATTTTCTTCTTGATCCCGCTTACTAGATTTCTCATTTGTTAATTTCTTGTCTTGGTGGAAGGGAGATAAGGATATCTCGTCTTAACAATGAATCAAATGAAAGTGAAAGAAATCGAATTTCACACCTTTTTCTTTTACTGACGGACCAATCATTCCCTACAAAAATCCTACTCTTCCTTATTATTTCTATTTTTTGTATTTATTACTTCTATTATTTGCGAATGAATGGTTTTTGTTGGATTGATTTTTTTATTTTTCTTGAAAGGGAGCTTGATAAAAAAAACTCTTTGTTCTTCTATAATGGGTTCTTGCCTTTCTTTATAATATCCTTGCGGTATCTCGCACATGACTTTTCTCAACGAAGTGTTCTTCAATCTACAATTTCTGAAAGAAGTTTGATATATTTTTGCAATTGGGGATAATTTCTTACAAAATGTTCAATCTTATTTCAAATATAGTGCCGCTTCTTATAGTCACAAAAGTTTTTCTACCAATAGGCTAGCTTTACATCCAGAGGATGGCTTACCAAGCTATGCAACTCGAAAACTTTTGTACTACAATCAACTTTAGCAGACTATCCCCTGATAGGTGTAAACCATTCAAGGGAACTAAATTATCTAAGATAGATGAGGAACAAGATGACATGATAGATAGCCAATTTCAAAAAGGAGACAAGTACCTTGGCATCAAAAGCAGTCGGAACTAGCTTTCACACTTTTACTTTGGATCACGTCAAAGTTTTAAAATGACCTCAAAGGATCCAAGACTTCTATAGTTGGATGGTGACAAAAAATTTAGTGGAACGTGAAAGGTGCCTTATCCTATCCGAACTCACTTTACGGTTCTCAAGAATCCTTAGCGACTGGTGGAATTTACTTGGGGTTCAAGACAAAAATACTTTTTTCTTTTTAAAATTTTGATTTCAATATCAGAATCCTACATGAAGTTTTTTATGGAGATACTTATCAAAGACAACAAAATATGCGAAGGAAACTCTTTGAAATGAAGTCTCTTTTGACAAAATGACACTGACAAGCATTTTCAAAAAATGGCAAAGATATACTTTGAGATAGGAAAAGATATCAATCCAAAGCAAGCTTATGTCTCCTCCCTTCTCAAATTGTTATCAAGTTGAACCAAGACCATCATTGAAGAAAAGTTCCAGTCAATAGTAGTTCCACAAGTCAAGTACATCAGGGAATTAATTTTTGTCGAACTCGAGGACATTTGTACGAAGCGCTTTGCCCTAAAATAAGTTATCCAAAATAATCCAGCGCTCGATAAAACATGTCGAAGAACCGGTCTGATTACCGGATCAGTGAGTTCTTTCCACTCACCTAGGAGGGAAAAATGATTCAGAATATTCAAATGGCCGGCTAAGAATTCCAAGTGGGAGGACAAAGTCTAGGAGACGCACAAAATTTTCCAGAGGGAGTCTAGGAAATTTTCTATTAAAGAAGAGGTGTTATATTTGCAACAAGATTGGACATTTTGCAAGAAATTATCCCCAATCGCGAAAATTTATCAAACTTCTTACATTGATGTCCACCTCAAAGAAGAAGATGACCTTGAATTCATGTTCTCAATAGATAATGAACCCACTGATGAAACATTATTCTCTCTTGATAATACAAAGATTATGGTGATGATTATTACCAAATTATAGAACCAGCAGTTAAAGCCTAAGAGGAAATTAATGCTCTCATAATTATCCCTCAGGTGAAACTCAAATTGGGATAAACCAATTCAGGTCACTACTTTTATCAACACTGGAGCTGCTTATTCACGTATGAATTCAATTGTTCGCCGAGAAGGCTAATGGGTGTTGCATTTGAAGGATGTTAATATTGAATCAAATGAGATTTAACTACCCACAGTTATCACAAAACACCCTATCACAATTGAGTTTTTCCTAGGATTGAATTCATAATTAAAGGGTCTGATGCACTAGGAAAAGACCTTATTGTGGGATTCGATATTGTCAAATAGCTGATTTTTTTAGCTCGAGACTATGCCAAACGGGATAATTTTTAAGTAGTAGTTCAACCATATTGAGATATCCCAAGTCTATTTCAGGTCACCAACGACGAACAGATAAAGAAGATTAACAACACCTTGTTGAGCATTCATGTGCAGAATCACACAAGAATTTTATGAAGAAAGGCAAGAGCTCATTGTGAAAAAATAAAGAATTTTTTATCCCGTCAAGAAGGATGAAAACACCAATCCAAGCCTGTCATTCGGATCACATCATCTTCAACTTATTAAGAAGGAGCGAGAAAAACTCTTGGAGTTTGATTTGATCTAGCCGTCAGATTGGTTATTACTTATCAACATCTCAATTATGTTTCTTACTAAATAAACTCAATATTTTTTTTTCAATTAGCCAAATCCAAATACTTTTCAAAGTTTGATCTTAAATCTAAATTTTGGGAATTCACCCCGAGGAAAGAGCCAAAACGGGATTTTGCCTTTCCGATCATCATTTTTAGTAAGTTGATTAAAAATTGCACCCTCCTCGCTTCAAAAGATTATGATAAATATCTTAATCTATCCTCCATATCTTATTGGTTTTTGATTGATGACATTCTATTATTTAGCTATACTCGGGACACATATTAACTTGTTCCGTCAATATGAGTCACTGGTAACACAGTATGGTATAATGCGTTCATTCAAACAAATTCGTACCAAAAAATAAATTAATTTTCTAGAAATATATTTTTTCCACGGCGTATACCGCCCCGGGCAAGACGTATTTTACTCAAGTTTCCAGATACCGATCTCACAACAAAGCAAATTAAACATGTTAGGCATAGTAAATTATGTAAGAGATTGTATCCCAAATAGTTTTACATATATTTCTCCACTCATAACGATGCTCGAAGGTGCTTAGTCATGTGTTAAGGAACAAGAGGCAGTCAAGAAAATAAAAGAGATGGAGAAGTTATATCTTTCCACATCCCCTCAGAAACAAAAACTCATTGCCAGCCGATGCCAGCAATGAATATTGGAGTGTAATGGCTTTTAAAAAAATGGCCAGAGAAAAATATGTGAATTGCCAGTGAAAGGTTCAAAGATGCCTATCAACAGTATAATATCACAATCAAAGAAATTCTTGCAGTAAAGAACGAGATTAATGATATCAAAGCTTTCCCAAATATGATCCAAATGAATTCAAAGGTTATTCCAAATCCGCAAATCTTTAGGTGGGCCTAAAGGTTCTTCCCGTACAAGTTTCAGGTCAAGCACTTGAAAGGGAAGGATAATGTTTTCAGTCAGATTTTCTAAATGATATCAAAGTTTTCCCAAAAATGATCCAAATGAATTCAAAGGTTATTCCAAATCCGAAAATCTTTAGGTGGGCCTAAAGGTTCTTCCCGTACAAGTTTCAGGTCAAGCACTTGAAAGGGAAGGGTAATGTTTTCGGTCAGATTTTCTACCTCGGTCAAAAAACAATTAAGAAGATTTTCATGGGAGGAGATGAAGTCAAAACAAAAGCCAAACCATCCCGATCTTCACAGTTACAAATGTACTAAGAATAAGTTCATTAAAATCGACTGATCGCCAACCAGTGTTATTCAACCTCAGAGATTTTGATCCATCCATCCTAATGGAAAGAAGAACTTACTACGAGCTCCACGTTTTTCGGCAACACAGAGGAGTCATTCTTAAATCCTATGGATTCGATCCGAATATTCATTTTGCCACATATTCACAGCACAAGTCAGATATTTCCTCAATAAATAAAAAGTTATGGTTTTCCTCACTAGTACTTTTTCATGGAATTCAAATGCAATGTTCAAGGACTTTGACAATATTGAACATGTTCTTAATGTGTTTCTATTATGGTTCAAATCCCGAAGGTATTGGATGAAATGTTTCAAAGATTCTTACAAAGCAAAGATATTTGTATTTTATATGTCAGTGAAGATTATTAGCGGAAAGGTCCAGCCACGAGCAAAAATAGTTTTTTGGAGGAAATTTGTTGTTACAGCGAAGCAAAGAATTATCTTCCGGCAAAAATAAGTGTATTCAATGAGAAATATGACTAAAGGAATGGGCTAGATGGAATTATACCACTACTCATTCCCAATGGGATTGGGTCAAAGAAGCAACAAAAGAACATCAGACGTTTTACGAAGTCATGCAAGATGAATTCACTCATGACATCGCCAGGTTCAGACAATATATTACATGTTACATCCTGCCATGAAAGGAGAAGGAACACAACGAAACATGATCATCAAGCACCAAGCGATACTACACAAAATCATTAAAAATTAGCCTAAAAGACAAGCCAAATACGGAACAGAATCGACGCCAGGCGATCATGAGGTCCTTAACCCATGCTAGTCTCGCTCTAATCCCACATTACTTTCCAAAAACCCTAAAAATTATCTATGCATACCAAGACAAAAAAAATTCATATTTTCTTACTTCCGCACATGCTTCCACATATATGTCACTCCACTTTCACATACTTCCACATGTTTTGTCATGTATACTTTCACATGATTTTACAAGCTTTGTTATGTATAATAGTTGTTTTACTTAAGGTCCTTCATAAGTCTACGACGACTAAGTTGTAGATAATTTTGCCATGTGAGATAAGGTTTGTCTGGTAATAACGTCTTAGCCCTTACATAACAGAGCCAATGTAGTACTTGGAAGATTACCTAGAAGTCATTGTAAATCTTTGTGATATATTATATATGAGTTCCTTCTAATTTTTCTCTTGTTCTTTCTTTCGAAATAGATGGAAAGACCGATCCTCCTATGAAAATGGAATAAGTATACTCGACGAAAGTTAGCTTGTTATCGTGCGAACGTTTTGCTGAGTTATAACAACTAAATTTGATTGTAGTACGAAAGTTTTCAGAGTTGCGTAGTTCGGGAAGTCATCCTCGGATGTTGAAGCCAGCCGATTAGTAGAAAAACTTTCGTGTCTATAATTAGGTTAACTTACTTTGTTATTATATTTTTGTAACCGTATAATGCTTCCAGCTTTTACATCGTTTGAGCTTTGGAGATGTCAAACATAATAAAATAAATAAACTTCTGAATAGAACAACAGAAGAACTGATTTGGCAAGTCTCAGAAAATTATGGTGATTCTAGAATGTGAGATCCTTTTGAAAACTAAAATACATTATTTTCGTTCCTTTTTAATCGGTTGTAGAGTAGAAGAACATGGCTTCAAGACAAGCAGCCAAGGAAGAAAGAGCTGAGGCAGCTGCAAGCAAAGCAGCCGATGAACTTCATGATTTGAACAAGGCTAGGACAGCACATGAGCAAGGTAGCATGATCCATGGTGAAACTCAAGGAAATGAGCAGAGGAACACTGGCGTAATCGGAAGCATATTTAAGTCGGTTAAAGAGACGATCACAGGGAAAACTCATGACACAGCCGAGTCGACAAGAGAAAGTAAGGATGTTGCAGCACAGAAAATTCATGAGACTTCTGACACTGCTGCTCAAAAAGCTAGGGAGGCTGGAGAGAAAATGGGCGAGTATAAGGATTACACAGAAAAGAAGACAAAGGAGATGATGGATTCTGCTGAAGGAAAGGCGACACAAGCCAAAGACGTTACAATGGAAAAAGCAAGCGAATACAAAGACTATGAGACAGAGAAGCTAAGGAGACAAAGGATTCCTTAATGGGACAAGCAACTGAACTTAAAAACAAAGCTGCAGATAAGGCAGAGGAGATTAAGGATTACACAATGGGAAGAGCTGGTGATGACAGGGACTACGCTGCTGAGAAAGCTAAAGAAGTGAAAGAAGCTACCATGACAACAGCCAGTGACTATAAGGATTCAATGGCTGATAAAAAAAAGCAATTGAAAGACGCAACAATGGAGAAAGCAGTGGAGTATAAGGACTATACAGCAGAGAAAGCTAAAGAAGGGAAGGATACCACCTTTGGAAAGATATCTGGACTAAAAGATACAGCTGCTGATGCAGCCAAAAGAGCTGTGGGTTTCTTGACAGGGAAAAAAGAAGAGACTATGGATGCGGCACAGAGAAAGGAGGAACCAAAGGTGAGACCTTATTGGTTTCTGCTACTTGCTTTATTCTCCTTTAGCATTTAATCTTATGCCTTAACTCTTCTAGAATTTGTGTTTCTGCATCTTTGTGTTTGTTCAGTAGTCGTATATGGTTGACGCGAGTTAAGGTCTGACGAAGTTGAGATACAGTAAAACCTGTCTACTGAAGTACCGACAAAGTTGATAGGCAGTATAACACACATGAGAGTTGCAAAGGATGGAGCTCCTTATATTAATAAAATGTATAGTTGATAACCGGAACATGAGGGGCAAGTCTCCATACTTTCTGTGTGCATCGACCCTTTCCGTAACGGAAAGGGAGAAATGGACTCACATTCGAGTTTCCGAAAATATTGAGGAATATGTTTTTATTCTGCAGACATTTGTTGAAATGTTATGATGTCTGATCAGCTTTAGCACTTCAACCAATCTCTCTACCTCGCAGGAACTATATCAAGAAACAGAGGACAATGCACGGCAAATGATGCAAGAACTTAAGCTCAAAGAAGAAGGAATCCAGGATGAGACCGGACAGAGAGCAGAGGCAGATAAAGAAACAGCGGCTGCTAGGTGACACTATTTTCCTTTTTGTCTGATTAATATGTTTATGCAATGACACAAAGGCATGAGTGTGAAGTGTTTCTAAATTACACACACCTACGCTGACATACACATGCATATATAGATTTTTAGATTGTTTGCATATAGGCACCTGCGCTAAAATCCTCTTCTAATTAGTTCTGTTGCTAGTCTTAAAATCACAGCTAACTCCATTTTCTTTCTGATGTTGAACAGGGGAAGTGCGGCAAAAAAGAATATCTATAGTGCGATGGGGAATCTAACAGGTTCCATCAAGGCGAAGTTGACTATGCCAAGTGACATAGTAGAGGAGACACGTGCAGCACGTGAGTTGGGTGGACCGAAGAGGGGTATGAGGGCGGAAGTTGATGAGGGAAGTGATGTTGCTCGATCAGGTTTTGTTTTCACAACAGCAAAGGATGACACAAGTTCATAGATACATAGATCTACCAATGTCAACTTGTAAATTATGGTAGCTCGTTTCTGTGGCTTACCCTATAGAGAAACGAGGCATGTATAAGTGCTAATGTCTTTGTTAGTTCCTGTTCACTTCGGTTGCTTATAAGCACTCAAAAGTGTAGAAGTATTATGTTAAGAAATGTTGGTTAAGGGATGAATGATGTCCTATCCGAGGCATCCATTATGGTTATTTCATATCTCGAATGAAAGGATACTGTAAATACGAATTAAGCTTATGCTGACTGAACGTTTGTGTTCCTAAAAATTTCATTTATTTAACTTTTGATGCACGAGACGTCGAGACTGTTACCTCAGGCTCAAGCTCAACAAATTTTGATATGCTTGTTCCTGAAAATATCTCATCATGGTCTAGAGATAAATAAAGAAGTGAGAAGATTTTTCTCCCTTTAAATTCTGTTGTAGTAGTCATCATCAATTCTCTTAGCAGTACAGTACAGAATACCAATGTGAAATACTTACAAGAAGAGAAGTGACACAAAATAATCAGATTAACTTCCACCAACTGATTGAGAAATATGATCTTCATCTTCACAGTCTGTACATCATAAACGAAAACAAAGTAAGTTGAATGTTAAACAGATTAAAAATAAGATCATTTGTGAGCTTAGACAATTTACTAAAATATAGGAATTTGCAACAAAATACCCTTACTTTTCTTGATTTTTCGCCTTGTCTTCTTACACCCTCAATCTCAAAATACTAGTGTCCTACTTTGTTTTCGAAACCTTAAATGATCTTTGACTAAATTATCAGCTTATCTTTTGTCGTTTTAAAATGAGAAAAGTTGCAACTTGATGTTATAAGTATGTATATTTATTTTGAAAAATGAAATCAATCTCACTGTACTTTTAACTCAATAGACAATGTAGGAATATGAACTTGTGAGAGGGTCGGGACTAGTTTCTGTTAGGGTTTTGCCTGAATTTTAATTTTTTAGGACTCTTTCTTGAAGGAAGGGAAAATGACTCCTAAAAGGGTTAAATCTCCTTCATATGCCTTATTCTTTTCTTGGAAGACAAATTTTGCGCTTCTATAAATTGAGGCTTCCTTCTCACACAACAACAAGAAAAATTGACACAATGTAGTCTTTTAGACAGTATTTTTAGGGGAAGATTTTATTCTCTCAATAAGTTCTTTTTCTTTTATAGTAGAATAATGTAGGTCGATTGACCAAACCATATGCCTAGTTTAATATATTTTTATTTGTCGTCTTATTTATCGTTCACCAAGTTTTCATTGTTAGCTTCCGCATGCACTATGTTATTTTGATCCCAACAAGTAATATCAGAGCTAATGGTTAAACGAGGTTGAAGACAGGCTCAAGGCGAGTTGCAAATCAAGATGCAATTAATTTGACGATAATTAAGACTAATCCCAAAAAAAACAAAAAGTTTGAACGTGATGCTACATGTGGAGATAATTTACAATCACAAGTGTTCAAAAACCCTGTTGCTGCATCTTTACAGAAATCAAAACTCTTTTTAACCCAGATTTTGGCCACTTCTAACCAATGCTAGTTTTAACCCATGTCTATTGTAACACTTGGCCCTTCATGCCAGTTTTAACTCATTCTTCTTTTTAATACATGAGCTTCTATTAACCATGTCGGTTTTAACTTATGTTTTGTCGTAATGCATGGGCTCCTTTTAGCCTATTCTTGGGCTTCTTTCAACCAATACCAAGATTTTTCAACGTATACCTATTTTTAATCATGACAAGCAGTAGTGATGAAGATTGTTCAAGTGAAGAAGGCGAATCAAGTATTGGCAGAAAATTCAGGCCAAGGGGAGAATTGTCAGGGTTTTGCCCTGAATTTCTAATCTATTAGGACTCTATTTCTTGAAGGAAGGGAAAAGGGCAAAAGGCCAAATATACCCTTGTATTATCAGAAAAGGTTTAAATGTATCCTTCGTTATACTTTGAGTCAAAATATACTCTTTTGTAACTATTGGTTCAAATATGCTCCTCTTCTTTTAAGTTTATCCAAAATGGACATCCAATCCTACGTAGCACTGATATTTTATGAGGAGGATGCCACATGGCAAGCCACCTCAGCGCCCCTAATCCATATATAAAAGACTAGAATATGAAATACAACATTTTTCCATGGTAGCAGTAATAGTGGAGGGGAAGAAAATTTTAGTGGTGGAAAAAAAATAGAAGGGAAGGGTAAAATGGGTTAGGGGCGCTAAGGTGGCAAGCCATGCGGCATCCACCTCATCAAATGTCAGTGCCACGTACGGTTGGATGTCCACTTTGGATAAACTTAAAAGAAGAGGAGTATATTTGAACCAATAGTTACAAAAGTGTATATTTGGACTCAAAGTATAAAGAAGGATACATTTAAACCTTTTATGATATTACAAGGGTATATTTGGCCCTTTTCCGAAGGGAAAAAGACTCCTAAAAGGATTAAATCTCCTTCATATGTCTTATCATTTTCTTGAAAGAGAAGTTTTGCACTTCTATAAATTGAGACTTCCTTCTCACACAACAACAACAACAACAAAAATATACACAATGTAGTCTTTTAGACAGTCTTTCTAGGGAAAGATTTTATTCTCTCGATAAGTTCGTTTTCTTTTATAGTAGATTAACTTAGGTCGATTGACCAAACCATATGCCTAGTTTAGTATATTTGATTTATCGTTCACCAAGTTTTCATTGTTAGCTTCTGTACGCACTATGCTATTCGATCCCAACAGTTTCTTCCATGAAATTTTGACTGTAAGTCTTCTTTCTTTTGGAGGAAATAAAACCAGCCCCTTTTCCAGGCATTAAACTAACCCTCTAATTAAATAGGGCAGTGGGAGAAGTGCTTGGTGAAAACATTTTAGGTACCTCGAATTCTGCAGGCACGAACTATAAGATCATCAACTCCCAGGTTCTGTTGCTCTTCCTGAATTTGCTCGGCAGAAGCCACAACAGAACGCTCGCAGTTCTCTATCTCAATCGACTGCAATGTGAGACTGTCTGCGAAATCCAGAGGTATCTCTTGTAAATGATAGCAATGCCTTAGCACCAGATGCTCGAGGAGAGGAAAATGGTCACTAGTTGCCTTCCAGTAATTGGGATCTGAGCTACTTAAAAGCAAGAACTTCAGTTGATAAAACCCATTCTCAGATGGTTCCCACTCTTCACCTATGCAAGCACTGTTCTTCAATTTAAGTACCTCAAGATTAGGTAGCATACCAACAATGTCCATATTCCTCCAAGGCATGTATGTAAAGATAAATGTCAACTTCTTAAGGTTCCGTGGAAAGTTGCCTGGAGGAGGAAGGCACAAATTCAAGTGGTTAATATTTGTTTGAATGTGAAAACCCAGTGACTCAAGTTTAGCTAGACTAGCAAGGTCATCGAAGCAATCTGGCATTTCACTCTCTCCATATTGAACCATGTGTCCTAGAATCATTAACTTCTTAACATTGGGAATCCTTTTGAAGACTTCCTTTGTACAATTTAAAGGATTCAACCCAGAAAATGTCTGCAAATTTTCCAGCACCAAGAACTTCTCTTGTGAAGGTTGGGTTAAGCAATTCAAGCTAAACTTTAGATGCCTTAATTGTGTCATCCTCCATATTTCTTCTGCAAAATATATACAACCACAGACCCGGTAATCAAATACAAAAGTTTGAAGATTCCAAAGGCTCATATGCAGGGAAGAATCCAAAGATCCGGCATAGGTAAAAGCCAGGAATCTCAAGTGAAACAAACAAAGGATATCCTTAGGGAAACTGTCTCTCAATGTGTCAGTAGCTATATCTAATACTCTCAATAGCTTGAAACGCGAGTACACTAGTTTGATATCCGGAATGTAGTAAGGCTTACCCAAAAATAAAATTGAACGGGCTTTGTTGTAAGTATCATGATCAAAATATAACTTATAATTGTCACAACTCGAGATACTTATCCGTCTATAAACTTTTGGATGAAAGAGGACAGGCTTTGCAGTAAGATCATCATCTTTCTTTTGAATGACACGCAGAAAGTTTTCTCTCTGAGCTTCTCTCAAACAGAATCCATGTAAAAGATCATGCATTTTGCATGTCTTTATATTTCCATTTCGAGTACTCCCCTTATCGGCGAAAACTAAACTTCTATCTATAAGATCTTCTAAACACTTCTTAGCCACTTCTTCCAAGCTCTTATCCTTTTCTACCTGAAGAAATCCCTCGGCAACCCATAGTTTGACAAGTCTCTTGACATTAATCTCAGTGTCTTCCTGAAAAACTCCAAAATACAGAAAACAGGCTTTTATGTGATGAGGCAAATGGCGGTAACTAAGATCAATAAGTCTTGAGCACTGTTTATCAGGACATTCATATAAAAGTGAGTTCACATCTTCAGCAACATTTCCCCATTCAACTAATGAATGGATTTTGGAGAGAAGTCCAGCAACTATGATGATTGTTAGCGGTAATCCTTGACATTTTTTAACAACTTTTTTCCCTATATTCTCATATTCAGAGAGAAAACCTTTTTTAGTGAAAACCTTTGAGTGGAAGAGGTTCCAACTTTCATCTAAACTTAAAAGACGCATGCGATGAAAGGGAGGTTCATTCATGCTAGCGTATTCAGCTACCTCTGTTTTACGAGTGGTCAGCAATATTCGGCTTCCATTGCCATCATCTGGGAAACATAGCTTCATATCGTCCCATGCTTCGGTGCTCCATATATCATCAATGAAAATCAAATACCTCCTCCCTTTTAAACCCTTTCGTAGCCGATCTGCTAATTGTCCATCACTTACGTTACAAATTTCTCGAGGAATTGACATGATAGAATTAAGAAGGCCTAGAAGTATCCTTCTAACATAAAATTCTTGTGAAACAGTAACCATTGAACGAGTGTCAAAGCGAGAAATGATTACTGGATCACAATAAATTCTTGTAGCAAATGTTGTCTTACCAATGCCCCCCATCCCAACAATAGAGACAACTTTTAGTTCACGTGAGCCCCTAGTAAGATGATCCAACATCAGGTCTAATTCATTGTTGTGGCCAACCATAACATTTTCTGGCTGCGAAGAAAGTTTTGATGAATCGGGACTAAAACCTTCATTTGCTGGAAGAGCTTTGACATGGTTTTCATAGCTAGTCTTGATCTTCATCCAGTCATTCATGGTGGAATCGATGTCTCCTTTTATCTGGTTCAAGTTTCCAAGAATTCCACTTTCCATTGCTAACTCGAGTTTATCTTCTAGTGCATAAGCCATCTGTGTTGTTTGTGCTTCCAACCTTTTAATCATCTCAAGATCACTTCTTTTCACAGAATCCTCCAGAATGGCCCTCAAGGAACCAAGAGTTTCATATAGAAATTTCATTTCTTCCCCTTTAACAGGATCTGGGTTTTGTTGCAGAATTTTTTCAACAGTTCCCATAAGAGAGGTCAAAGCAGCATAAGCCATTCTCCGTCTCTTTGTGTGTCTGCAATCGCAACAAAACTACAAAGGATCTGCACAAAGAAAATGAATTGAAAGTTAAATGCTGGAAAAGGAAGAAAGTCAGATCCCACAATGAGAGCTTATTCAGAAAGATCGACTTTGATTAAAGTTTGTGGCTCATCAGTGCAGCAGACTTCATTAATTTGTGAAATGATTGCTGGACCAGAAGAAACTTTAAACATAAATCGAAACTTAAAACGAATCTATCAAATGGAAGATCTCTTTTACACAGATAACTTATCAGCACTTATTTTAAACTGATGCAACAACATTGCAATGACCGAACTTCTTAGTGATATCAACAAACCTGAAGCCAATTGCTAGACCAGTCAAGCACAAAAACAGAAAAAACAAAATGAAAATGAAAGAATCAAACAAAATCCTGATATCTTTAAGCTTAAAACTAAGCCCAAAAGTCCGAATGAAAAAGGAATAGAGGTAGAACTATAAGCATTTTCGGATCAAGGTACAGCTCTAACACTCTGGCTAACATGGTAGTATAACAAGACCTTTCTAGTCTTGTCCTTGACAAGGCACAATATAACAGCTAAATATTCTACCACAGTGATCTTTTGTAATGGTGGTGTCCGAACCAGCTTCGTGCACAGGCATCAACTAACTCTAACCACCAATACTTATACAAATGGAAATAAATCACCTAACACTTTATTTTTTAACTCGGTTGAATTTTAAACCTTGGTCACCCAATGATCCATTCTAAATTCATTGACCATTATCTGCTTTAACACAAAATCCACAATTCTGCTGCAACACACCTAACAAACTAAAAGCCCAAGCAGAAACAATAATTTGCTTTAATTCATCCAAGAATCTGTTCTATGACAAATCAACCAGGCGAAACAACACGAAAAGAAAAGAAAAATAAAAGAAGTTATTAATCAGCTAACACGAAAATGGTAAAGAAGTGGAATCAAGCAACTAATCATGAAGTTACTGCTTACCAATTGGCTATGAAATAACTCACAAGTCTCAGTTACAAATTCCCACAATGTCTAAGCAGCAACCAATTACAGATGCAGCAACGTGATCCCTCTTTTTGACTGCTACAACTACACCAAGCTCATAGAGAAAATGTGGAAAATATTTTATTTTACCAACTAGAAAGCTTTCAGTCTTTAACACAACTCTCTGCTTTTCTTTCTCTGTGGTATTTTACCAAACTGAGAGCCATATATGAAAATAGCACCACCCTTAAGAATACAGAGATGTTCCTCACAGGAAATTAACAAATGAGCATAAGCTTACAGTATTGGCTAGAAACTCAGAAAGTCAAGGTTTCATCCCCAAGGCAGCGTTTGGGCCGCTGTGCATTTAAGGCTAAAAAAGAAAGAGAACAACTTGCACTACTTGGTAGATACAGGTTGCCCCAAATTAACACGAAAATTGGGTTGCTTAGCCACTTTTTGCCGGTTATCTTTTCAAATATACTTTTCCATAATAAGTGTCGTTTTTCACTTTTATTTGGTCCAAATTAAAAAAATTATATATCAAGAGTGTTATGAAACAATAAAAGAAGAGTATTGCCCAGAAAGAGAAAGAATTCTTATTGATTGAGATCAATTACAATGGAATATATAATGGAATAGAACCCCTCTATTTATAGGGAAAAAGTGATTTAGCCACCAAGTAACAAACCCTAAAATCTCTCTAAAATATAGACATTCACCTTAAATAAAACTCTATTTATAACACTCCCCTTGAATGTCTATTCAATAAATAATATGTCTCGTTGAAACCTTAACTAAAATAAAACTCAATGAGAAAAAAAATTCTAGTAAAGAAAAAAGAGTACACGTGTTTAGAAATACGTCTTTTGGTTGCCTCGTTAAAAACCTTGCAAGGAAAATTCAGTGGGACAAAACCTTGTAAGAAAAAAAGAGTGCGACACGCATTAACTCCCCCTGATGAGAGCATCAATTCACATCCTTGAGCATTCGCATCCCAATCTTGTGCACTAGCTTCTTGAAGGTTGATGCCACCATAGATTTGATGAATAAATCATCCATATTAACTTCAATGAATATGTTGCACCTTGAAAATCCTCGCTATTACACTATCATGCTTATAGAGAATTGATAATTCATTTCACGTAACCTTTTCTCAAATGTTTATCATCTCTTCCCCTCATGTTAGAAAAACGGACTTGCTTCCTCAACTTTGGGAACTCGTCTTTGTGCGTTATGGTGTTAATCAAAATATAAACCGCGCATCAATAATAATAAGATGGAATTATTTGGTTCCTGACCCTGAACCAGTTGTAAGGAGTGAATGTAATATACTTTCGTATATAACGTATATCAAATTGATATAGATAACATTGTTCTCATACGCAATAGTTTAGCTATTAATTGGAGGCATTCAATAAATCATTTTGCTAAACTAACTGTGATGTAAATCAACTTATCAAGATGAACTATCTAGAATAAAAAATCTGGAATATGCTCTAAATCAAATTATTGAGAAAGTTACCTCGCAAATACCAAGTTGCGGGTTAGTAATAATCGCACATGTAACCATCTCATAAATGCATCTTATGTGGTATACATGGCAGGTGAATGAGGCCATATTCACCTTTGATATTTCCAGCATTCACGGGATTCAATCCCAATTTTAGTTGGTATAATAATCACGAGAACAAGCAAAATAAGAGAATTCATAAAGAATTTTCTTCTTCTTTAATATTTATCCATGTGAATTCTCTTTTATTTTTGCACATCATACTTAAATTAACATGGCTAAAATCAATTATGTCAACTGAATAAATTATCAATATTGATAAACTTCAGGTTTATACCATGACGTGTGCAATTAGCAATAAACTCCAAGTTTATTATGATATGGGTTTTTATATCAATAAGCATCTGTTTTATTGTGGTATTCTTTTATTTGTGTAGTACAAATTGGAGAATAAAGTGGGTAACTTTTCACATACATATTACCCCGCTACAAGTTGTAGTAATAGAAGATATTAAATCTTTCCTTTATTTATAGTCTCAATATAACCAACTTCGCGAATACTTTAGAAACTCAATAAGTTTCTTTGAGACTTACTACGACACAATACATTATTGATAATCAATTTTATTTCTCCAAATGTATTATAATTGGCTCTTCTAGAGCTTTCAATTAATTTTGTACTACCACATATTCATCAAAATCCATATAGTGAATATCACATTCAAGGAGAAAGTTATACAATTGTGGTCATGGTCAATATCATCATACGCAAGATATGTTACTTCTATTTGTTATGCCCTGTAATAATCACATTGCCATAATATTTTGGCATAATCACAATAGGTACGTGATCAATGATCATTCATGCTATAATAATAAAATTATTTTCTTATTTCATTTCAAACCTCCTTTTAGAGGTGAGTGTATATTCACTGCCACTAGCACGTTCATATTCTTCCAAGAATGAATATGTATTCATAAATCAGATGTTGTCATATTCACATCATGAATGGACCATAATCATCATATGTGATTTACAAAATCTCATATCAAATCGATGACAAATATTACTTTCAAAGAGTGAAAGATTATTTTGAGAATTCTTATTATTCTCATTATCAAATGATGACGATTATAATTTCGTATATTGTCACGCCCATATCCATTGATACCTTCACGGTAATAAGTTTGTCATCTTTCAGACTTATCATATATTGCTATCACATTCTCTTAAGGGGAATGAGAATGAAGCAAATTCAATGGGACGGGTTTCCACTTCTTTGCCCACAATCATACATGCATTTGATCATGGCAAAGCATAGAAATTTTACCACTTTGGGTGGTTATAATTTCTTACAAACTCTATAAGAGTTATATAGTCAAAGCTTATTGTCTTTGCTTGCATTTAAAATCAAATTATAGAATTTCAAGAATTTAAAAGAGAAAAATAAAGTAAAATACTTACCTTAAATCCAGAATTTAATCATGAAGGAAGCTCATGGAACGATTGACAATCATTATGCTCAATCCCAAAGCGTCTACTCAATTGGTTAGAGTCTCGTGCTGATAACGTATTATGAAACAATAAAAGAAGAAGAAGAGTATTGCAGAGAAAGAGAGAGAGAATTCTTATTGATTGAGATCAATTACAATGGAATAGAACCTCTCTATTTATAGGAAAAAAGTGACTTAGCCACCAAGTAACAAACCCTAAAATCTCTCTAAAACGTAGACATTCACCTTAATAAAACTCTATTTATAACAAAGAAAAAATTAACTTTATTTTTTAGTTTTTTAGATTTCCCCTTATTTAAGTGTTCTTTTACCATATCCAGTGTGTTAAGTAAATGATATGCAAATTTAACTATGGGTAATTTAGTCAAAGAACTTATTTTTTTAGGAGTTACTATTTTATTAAGAAATATGCCAAAGGTTAAAAGGTCACTTATTATGGATCAGAGGGAATAGTAAAATAGTGTCTGATTAAAATTGACTTGTCACTAATAATACATAGTGGCCTTCGTGGTTGATTGTCCTTTTTGGGCGCCTAAAGGTGCAACCACTCAGATCCTTTCAGGTGTTAATCTTTCTTGAGAGAACCTGCTCTGATACCAATTATTATTTTAGGATGTACAGGTGTTAACCTTTCTTGAGAGAACTTGGTCTGATATCAATTGTTATTTTAGCATACACTTAGATACAAGAGAGGAGGTAAATTATATCTTGCCCGATTTTTGCGTGTTAAAGATGTGGTTCTTTAACCTAAAATTTATGTGCAAACATAAAGTGAAGTGAAAAAGTTAAACAACACAAGGATTTTGACGTGAAAAACCTCCTTGTTCAATGAAGTAAGAATCATGACCTACCCTCCTAAAAGTTAGATCAAAATTTTACTACCTTCAAAGAGCACTTTTAGTTTGTAACTCAATAATCAAATATAATATAAATTCTAGTACCTTACCCTTTACAATAAATTCATTTGTAGCTAAATTTTAGGTTGCAACTCTATAACCAAAGAGATTAACTCTAGCACCTTTAACCCCTTCAAGACTATAAACTCTAGTCTAGGAAGTTAAACAAACTCTTCAAATTTGATAACCCAACAATACACTCCTCAAAATCAAAATAGATTACAATTTAAGACCAATGAATCAAGACTCAACAACAACCAAAGAACTAAATAGTTTTATCTCCGGGATCGGGTTCTTCAGTTGTGCAGCTTGAATTCTTGAAAGCACCATTTTGATATGATTGTTGTTGTTCTTGAATGATTATCTATATTTGCGCAAAGAAGCATTAGCTTCAGTAAAAACAACATGATGCTTTACATGGAAGTGAGGTTTTCCAAACAGGGACAGATCTACCTTACGAGGTCGGGGTGCCACGCTACTTGCTCGCTTCAGTAGAATATTTAGTATGTATGCAATATATCTGTGAAACAACGGATATACTAAAGTGATGGCACCCGAAGTAAATAAAGTTGGTGTGGGTGCCAGTGGTCCAGTTGCCCTTCTAAAGGCTGAGAAACAAAAATAAAAATAAAAATAAAAATAAAAGTCAACCTCAAATCAATAAACTTTCTTCAATATTCAAAAGGCTAATTTGTATAACACATTATCGTTCTGATAGTCGAAGTGAAATTTCATCAACGAAATCTGGACCGAAAACCTCGTCGTTCGACTCAAAGTGCGACAACTTGTCAACTACGAGCAAGAACTTGGACTGGAACTCAGTTCGACTAAGACGCCAAATCAACTCTGTCCGGTTTCATACGTGAGTGAATCTGTTCCGGCAAAAGACGACGGTGGTGATGTTGGTTTTGGTGATTAATGGGGAAATGGGTGGAGCTACGGTGGGGATCCGCTACAGAAGCTATGGTGTTTGCATGGTATCTAGATCTTGGTCCAGAAGGAAAACGTATGAAGATGAAGTTCTTACAATGAAAAAAAGGAAATTATTTCCTGTCTTGCGACACTGAAACTTATCCAAGAAAATATGAATCCCCCCTCTGTTAGCTACTCTCCTTTAAATAGAAGTCAAGTTCCCTCCTTCCTCTCACATGCCAAAGAATTTCAAAAGCAAGATTAGTGATATGGGGGTTGGGACTTTGACGAGGGAGTGGGGGAATGGGGTGAGGCGTGAGTGAATTGGGGACGTGGGGGAGTTAGCAAAAAAAAATGGGATCATGAGTGTTCTTAGGGAGTTAGTTGTGGATAGGAAAAGATCTTCTTTAATCTTTATTTTTCTTATCTTTTTGTAATATAGAAACCAATTAACAAAACTACTTAATAAAATATTAAAATAATAAAATTAAAATAATTATTTATACTAATATCACTTATTTTTAAAAGAGATTACTCAAAACGTTACTACATATTTGAGTAATAACGTATAAGATGAACCAACACTTTAGTAAGAGTATTAATTAACTATTTTAGATTAGGAAAATATAAGAAAAAAAGAAATTAAATATTTAAGCTAGAATTTAAATGACACTAAGAAAATTATTAAAGTCACTCGATTACTTATTAATATTCTAGTTAAAAGAAACTAACTATATATATATATATATATATATATATATATATATA
>ML337142.1:0-48043 GCA_005239505.1 Nicotiana paniculata | reverse complement strand
CAAAACATACCAGTAAAGAAGATAGTAAACACAAAGTGAAGGATAGGAGAGCACAATAACTAGCCTTGGCTTATAGCCGACTAATTCAGAATAGTAGCAAGTAGCAAAGAAAGAAAGCAGAAAGCTTTGAGTATGAGAGATAGTTTTTGAACCAATGTGTTCGTGTGTTGGTGTTAATGAGAGAGCATGTATATATAGTTTGAAACTAGGTAGAATAATAAGGTAAGAATCAAAGTCAAGAAGTAATTATGGGGACTCAGAATCAATCAATATAAAATCAATATAAGTACTCCTCAATTAAGGGAGTTAACTTCAAACAGTAAAGACAAATAAGGAAGGAGATCACATAAGACTGGAATATAACACATAAGGAAATATTTCAACACAGTAAGTATAGAACGGGTAATTAGGCTAGGTACATAATATTGTAATTAAGGAAAGACTTGTAAGAATTGATTGACAGTGTAGTCAATCACATAATAAGGCAAGAAAATAACTTATAGTTCAGAAATCAGTAGAGAATAAAGGATATCAATCACAGGGAATCAGGGATTCCAATAGAAGGCAATATTAACTAAAGGAAAGTACCATAAATGAACGAAAAATATAGGCAGGGAGAAGCAAGAAATCAGAAATCCTAATAAGCCTGGTAAAGTAAAATCACACGAAATCAGGGATCGAAACTAGAACATAGTACTGATTAGGGGGCTTAACACAAATTTCTGAGAATAAGCGAGATAAACACAGCGTATGCATAAAGAAGCAAGAATCAAAAACCCTAATAAGCCAAATAGGGTAAAAATTGCAAAAGCATAGAAAGTTCATGGGAAACAAGCACACATACAGATTAACAAACAAATTATCAAAGACAAACTCAAAACCCAAGATTAAGACCAAAAGACTTAGGGTTTTCAACATAATGAATCAGATAAAAAGGGAAAAACTTAAATAATTGTTTAAACATAGTAAGAATCATAGGATGATACTGAAAATTAGAGGGAAAGTCATTTTTGAAAAGGGGTTAAGAAACCCTAGTTTTGAAGATGAAGAAATGTTTTAAAAATCGGGAAGATTCTTACGGAAATCAGTAAAGATAACTCAAAATATACTCAGATCTATTGCAGATCTGAAGAGTCAAGAGATGAGTTAGGGTTTCAGAGAGAGATAACCCAGAGGAGATTCCGGCTTAGAAGCCATGTATCTAGCCGAAAAATAGAAAGGTCTTACTCGGACGGCCAAGGGTTTCCTGAGAACGGCATGAAAAGACCATAGGTGTGAGTTGAACAACCGCTGGTCCCTTGAGGACTTCAGGGTAGCAGGAATCCGTCATGTGAGGGAGCTATGGAGGCTAGAGGTGGTGGTGGAACCACCATTGTTGCCGGCGAACCAACGGCCGGCGAGAGGAGAGTAGGGTTTAGCAGAGAGAGCTTGAGAGATATGAGAGGATGTAACAGCGGAGAGTGATGAGAGAAATGAGAGAATGCGAGATTAAATCAAGTCTGGATCGGGTAATTATAGTGGATTGGGCCTGGTATTGGGCTAATTTAATTGGGGTTTGGGGCTGATTTAGTTTAGGCTAGAATTGAAATGAAATTAGGTTATTTGTTAAATACCCAATTAAATTAATTAAAATAATTTGTAAGAATATCTAATAATTATTAAAAATGAATTTCATGCATAGAAAATAATTTAAAATGATTATTTAGTACTTTAAAATACAAATGACTAAGTTTTGGGTAAAAATGGTATAAAATTATATGATTGGGCTATAATTGCAAAGTTATTGCGATTATAGCCAAAAGATGCCAAATTGGCTATTTATTGAATAATTTAGCCTTAATAGGACCATGAATAATAACTTAAATCAAGAAATTCTTTTGAAATCATTTGTGATGTAGTTTTGTAATTATTTATTGGAAATAAAATACTGGGTAAATTAATAAAAATATAGGAAAATTATGAAAAAATACCAATTGCTATTAATGCACTACTTTGAAGGTATATATGCAATTTTAAAATATATTTTGGGAAAAATTGGGTATCAACAGCTTATCACTATCATATTGTCCACCCTTATCACTATAAATTGATTTATTTATCAAAACTTTCACAATTCAGGTCAAGCCTTTCACAACACGTTTATCTTAACAATTGTAATCAGAAAACTGTACTTCTCATAAACTCATCAATATTATCACAAAAATAGAACCAGCATATATATATATATATCGTAAAACAATGTCAACCTACTCAACCTTTATGTTGACGTAAACCTTGTAGCAAAGATGAGAATAGCTTTACTATAATTACAGATCCATGTACAAACATTGTCAACTACAAGACAATATGCAATCACAATCTCCAACGAACTACAAAATGCATGTAACAAATGTGAAAACATGAATGACTATTTGCTTTATAAGTATATCAAGAATATGGACTCTGGAATCAATACGGCTCTTTCAATTCATAACAACTTGTCTCAAGCATCCCATTTTGAGATCCTAAATTACTCAATGGAATCAAGCACCATCTTAAGCTAACCAGATTATGGTAGACTAAGAGAAGCATATATACTCAGTGCATACCTAATACCATTTTACTCTTCTTTACGTGAGGAGCTCTCTATAAACCAAGGAATACACTAATACTTTTCCAAAAATAATTGCAACCAGACTTAACAATAAATTAACAAGCCAAGTTATCATAGAAACAACAATGGACATGAAACAATTATAACCCGAGCAATTAAATTGGAAATGAGGAGGGGATCATGTAAGCAGACAACTTGGTGGTGCATAGATACTCGTCACCTCACCAATACACCACTCACATGCAGTTTCACATAACAATTTAGTTGGGGATTCTTATTCCCTCAAGTCAAGGTTAAACCAAGCACTTACCTTAATTTTGCAAGTCTCTCACTGTTCAGTTATCGCTTTTTGTCTTGAATTCACCTCCAATACACTCAAATCTAATCATAATCAACTTAATATCATTAATTAATGCTAAAGGAACTAACTTTACTGAAAATTACAATTTTCCTAAGTTTTCTAAAAAAAAATTAAAACCCGACCTCGGGCCTGCTTGGTCCAAACTCGGGGTTCGGACCAAATTACGTTTACCCATTCACCCACGACCCCGAATATGCAATTAGTTTCGAAATCCGACCTCAATTCGAGGTAAAGATTCAATTTTTACAAAATTCCCTAATTCTACCCAAACCCTCAATTTTTACCATGAAAATTATTAGTTTTTGATTTAAAAGTGATGAAAAATATTGGGTAATTGAAATATAACAAAAAAAAAAAGTATAGAACACTTACCCCAATCCCTATGGTGAAAATCACCCAAATCCGAGCTCCTCAACTCCAAAATATGACCGAATGAACAAACCCTAATTTTATATATTTTTTCTGTCAGCTATTTTGCCTCGTTTCTCATACCAAACGATCTCGAAATTCGATTTTTATGTCTCCAATAGATTCCTTGTGAAATTATGGTCAAGTTAGGCTTTTGAATCACTCAATTTTACCTTATAATGAATGAGATATGTAGGTTTTAATATTTGCAAATAGTGCAGATTTTTAAATACGTTGTCAGTGGCAATTTCGTAATTAATCTGAAAAATCTGGCAACCTAGTTCTTAGTAAAATGACCATAAAATCCTCATACGATGTCCACATTCAATGATTCTTTTTTATACGGGTCCGTAATTATGATACGGATCTAATGCTTCAATCAAAACAGAAATCAGAGTTCATTTACTCAATATGATATCATTTATGCTTGAAGAAACAACGTCGAAACATAAGAAAAAAGAGCGCAACACAACTCAAACCTATTCGAAACTCACCCGAAACCTCGGGGCTCTAAACCAAGTATGTACGCAACTCGAAAAATATCATACGGACTTACTCGTGCGATCAAATCATGAAAATAACATGTAAAACTATGAATTTGAACCTCAAAACTCATCATTTTTCTCAACCGGACATCTGAATCACGTCAAATAAACTCCGATTCTCACCATACTTCACAGTTAGTATTCAAATACTATAACAAATCTGTACCGGACTCCGGAACCAAAATGCGAGCCCGATACCAATGGTTTCAAATATTAATTCTTTTCTTTATTTCATTAATAATTCAGCAAAATAATTTCTTTCAAAAATTGATTTCTAAGGCTTGGGACCTCGGAAATTCATTGCCGGGCATATGCCCAAGTCCCATATATTTTACTGCGGACCTCCCGGGATCGTCAGAATACAGATTCGGGTTCGTTTACTAAAAATGTTGACACAAGTCAACTAAAACCAAATTTTAATTCTAAAATTATTATTTCTTATATTTTCACATAAAAGCTTTCCGGTTTCACGCCCGGACTGTGCATGCAAATCGAGGTAATTAAAATTAGTCTTTTTATGGCTAATAATCCTAGAACGGAATCTTAATTCATAAAATGACCCCTTGGGTCATCACAATCTCCACCTCTAAAACAAACGTCCGTCCTCGAATGGACATAGAAAATTACTTGAATTGACAAAAAAATGTGGATATCTACTCTGCATGTCCGACTCGGACTCCCAAGTTGCTGCCTCAATGGGCTGACCTTTCCATTGCACTCGAACTGAAGGAAAACTCTTAGACCTCAACTGACGAACCTGCCAGTCTAGAATGGCTACCGGCTCCTCCTCATAAGTCAAGTCTTTGTCCAACTGGACAAAGCTAAAATCTAACACGTGGGACGGGTCACCATGATATTTTCAGAGCATATACAAGTGGAATACCGGATGAACTGAGGATAACCCTGGAGGCAACGCAAGTCTATAAGCTACCTTCCCCACTTTATCAAGAATCTCAAACGGCCTGATATACCTAGGGCTCAACTTACCCTTATTTCCAAACCTCATAACACCCTTCATGGGCGACACACGAAGCAATACCCTCTCTCCAACCATGAATGCCACATCACGAACCTTACGATCGGCATAACTCTTTTGCCTAGACTAAGCTCTGCTTCTGTCTCTTCCCCTAATCGTAGTTGTCATTGGGGCTTCATCTCCTGTCCGGTTGAAGACGCTTTGCACGTTGTCGAGATTTGTGAGAGGACGAGAATAGACAAGTTAAATCATCAATGGTAGAATAAATTCGTACATTAGAGTAGAATATAAGCGAAATTATTCCTAACTTGATAGCCTCTTAGAGATAAGTACAGACGTCTCCATACCGATCCTTCAGACTCTACCAAGTTCGTTCGTGAGTTGTGAGACCTAAGCAACCTAGTTCTCTGATACCAACTTGTCACAACCCAAATTCCCAACCTTAGGGATCGTGATGGAGCCTAACACCACACTTGCTAGGCAAGCTAATGTTAGAGTTCAACTAGCTATTTTCCTTTGATTATCCATTTAAACATAATAAAATAAATTTAAAGTAAAATTAATCTAATGGTTTCCAAAGAATAACTCCAAATATAAAATAATAAATAAATAAATAAATCGAGCCATGAACTAATTATATAAATAACTAAAAGACTACCCCAGGATCTGGTGTCACAATTCACGAACTACTAAAGAATACTACAAGTAATGGCTGAAAGAAATAATAACTGTTTTGTGGAAATATAAAAGAGTTTGTACTAACTAAGAGAAGACTCTCGGGATCTGCGAACGATGGCAGATATACCTCGTGTCTTCGAATAATGAATAGCGGCTACTAAAAATGTCTACTGCTGGCCGGTACCTGAATCTGCACAAAAGAGTGCAGAGTGTAGTATCAGTACAACCGACCCCATGTAATGAGTAAGTGTCGAGCCTAACCCCGACGAAGTAGTGACAGGATAAGGCGGGGCAATTATAACTTAACATGCGACAATATATGTATATAATAAAGTAATAAAACAATTCTACGCAAACAAGAAAATATAACTGCAACAATAAATAAATAAAATAACTCAGTTGCCTATTCCAGGCCTCGGTTGTCACCAAAATTTCACACAACTTTACAAGTTTCCAAACTTAAATTTAAAATAACCAAATGTGCAAGATATGGGAAAACAGTAAAGTTTCCAAATCTTTATAATTAAAATCAGTAAAACATAAATACTCTCCCTCATCACTGTCTTGTTGCGGCGTGCAACCTGATCCCACCTGTCCACCCTTATCACTATCATTTATTTCCCCTGTCCACCCTTATCACTATCATTTATTTCCCCTGTCCGCCCTTATCACTATCATTTATTTCCCTTGGCCTCCTTATCACTATCATATTGTCCACTCTTATCACTATCAATTGATTTATTTATCAAAAACTTTCAAGATTTAGGTCAAGCCTTTCACAACACGTTTATCTCAACAATTGTAAACAGAAAACTGTATTTCTCATAAACTCATCAATATTATCACAAAAATGGAACCAGGAGGAGTATATATATATATATACCCGACCGGTCGTTTTGAGCTCTAGCGCATCGTTCAGCGGTTTGAGGCCGTGAGCAGCTTCGTTTCAGGTATTATGACCCATGGGCTTGGTCAGAATTGAATTTTCGTGAAGCTTAGAGTTGGTTTGGAAAGAAAATTCTCATTTCAGAAGCCTTAAGTTGGAAAAATGGACTAAGATTGAAATTTTGAGTAAACGACCTCAGAATCAGGATTTGAGGGTTCTTGTAGGTTCGTATGATGATTTTGGACTTGGGCTTATGTCCGGATCAGGTTTTGGATCACCCGGGAGCGTTTCGATGCATATTGTGGAAGTTAGCATTTTAGAAGAATTTCATAAATTTGGGCTTGAAGTGCACTCCAGAGTTATTGATGTCCGTTTGGGATTCCGAGTTTGGGAATAACTTCGTATGTTGATTCTAGAGTTGGGAGCGCGATCGAAAGTGAATTCAGATGTGCGGAGGTCATTTTGAAGTCATTTGGCTAAAGATAGGAATTTGAAGGTTTTTGGAGAAATCCGACCAGGAGTGGAAATTTTAATATCGGGGTCGAAATGCGTCCGGAAGTTAGAACAGGTCCGTAATGTCGAATATGACTTGTGTCCAAAATTTGGGGTCAATCGGATGTAGAAGTTGGAAATTTCTAAGTTCATAAAGTTGGGATTTGGGTGCGATTCGTGGTTTCGATATTGTTTGATGTGATTTGAGGCCTTGAGCAAGTCCGCATTATGTTTTGAAACATGTTGGTATAATTGGACGGGGTCCTGGGGGCCTCGGGTGGATTCCGGGTGGTTGACGAATTAAGTTGAGAGTTTGAAGAAGGCTAGAATTTGTCGTCATTTGGTGTGACCGCACCTGCGAGGATTTGGCTGCAGGTGCGGCTATGGCACTGCAGATGCGAAGGATTGATGGTCCGGCAAGGAGTGCAGGTGCGATGGTATTTCTGAACCTGCAAGGTCGCAGATGCGGGTTATGGGGCGCAGGTGCGAAGTTGGCTCGAGTTGAGGAAAGCTGCAGGTGCGAGGTTTGGTCGCACCTACGGCGCATGTGCGAGTGTTGGATCGCATGTGCGAAAAATGGTCTGTGTAGAATGTTTTAAAACCGAGAATTTGTGGCCATTTCTTCATTTTTTCTTTGGTTTGGTCGATTTTGGAGGAGCTTCAAGAGAGGATTTCTTCATGAAATGTCAAGATAAGTAATTTCTTCATGTTTTTAAAGTTAAATATAACTATATGCATGGAATTAGACATGGAAATTGGTAGGAAATTGGGAAATCTTGAAGAATACCTAGAAATGGTGATTTAAATTTTAGCCACAAATTTGAGCATGGAATGTAGAGTAAATTGTATATTTGAACTAGTGGAGCTATGGGTAGATTATATCTTCGAGAAATTTCGGATTCCGGGCACGTGGGCCCGAGGACATTTTGGTCAATTCACTAAGCGGGGTTGGGAAATTATATAATATGGAATGGTTGCAAATATTAGAGTATATTTTCATTGGTTTACTGTTATTTGGATAGTTTTGGGGCAATGTGCGTCCGTTGGAGTCATCGGAAGGGCTTGGAAGTCGGTTACGGAATTTCGGAGCGAGGTAAGTCTCCTTTCTAACTTTGTGAGGGGGAATTCTCCCCATAGGTGAATTAATTAAGTATGTGCTATTATCTTCGGGGACTACGTACGCACGAGGTGACGGGATTCCATGTGTAGCTACTGTTATGCCATGTCCGGGTAGCCTAGGACGCACTAGCATGCCTTATGTGTTATACCTGTGATCCTTCCTGTATTACTTGACTGCTAATATAATCGAAATCGTAATTTGATATCTAAGGAAGACTAGAGTTCATTTTCTTAATCAGCTGGGAAGAGAATTGTTTTCCTCCGTGGATAATTGTATACTTGATAAAGTGATATTATTGAACATTATTCGACTTAGCAAATAAATTTCGAAAAGGGATTAGTTTATGGTTTTTAAAAGAGAAATCTGTCATTTACTTGAGTATTTGTTTTTTCCCGATGTATTCGGGGTGGACTGTTGATTGTGCCTGATTGCATGTGACCGCTTCGCAATTTACATTCCGCGAGCGGAGTGCTATTTCCCCCACTCTCATGGGAGCGGGTCGTACGCCACGGAAGATTGAAATATGCACTTATGGTTCGGGCCGTTCGACCCTCGGCAGTGCATAGACATGATTATTTTATTGAAAGATGCAATTATGGTTCGGGCCGTTCGACCCTCGGCAGTGAATAGACATGAGTATTTTATTGAGAGGTTTACTTTTGGTACGGGCCGTTCGATCCTCGGCAGTGCACAGAGATGATTATTATGACGGCTCAGGCTGGTTGTCCTTATCCCGTATGCGCATGCTAAATTGTTAAATGATTTTCATGGATTTTTAAAGTGATAAGGTATTTGGGGGGGAAACAAGGAGGAAATTGTTTATTTAAAATATTTTTGGGAAAATGAGGAAGTGGTATTTGTTTGTTTACTTCCACTAGTTACTTGGATTTTCAGTGCCTTATACATATTGCTGCTTTACTACCTTTACATGCCTACCGTGCTCGTCATATGCTGTTAATTAATTTGTTGGACCTTAGTGAGTGTCTAATTCGACCTCTCGTCACTACCTCTTTGAGGTTAGGCGGGCGACTAACTGAGTACACGTTGTTTTTGTATTCATGCTACACTTGTTGTGCATTTTGTTGCACATGTACCTTCATAGCAATGTGGCTGACTTGGAGACTTAGACGAACTGCATCACTCGGAGACGACCCGCAGTCGGCAAAGTCTTCCTCTATGTATTGTATTTTCATTTTTATTCCTTGTCCAATTTGTATTTCGGACAAGCTTTGAAGAATTTGTTAGAAAATACTCATGTACTTGTGTCACCGGGTTCTTGGATGTGTTTGGGATGTATTTTATCAAGAAGGGGTATTGGACTGTTATTCCTACTTAATGGATTTTATTTGGATATTACATGTTAAGTGGAAGGTAATGATTTTCAAAAATGCTAAAACAGGAAATTTAACTTAACCATTTAATGATTGGCTTGCCTGACAGTGGTATCCGACGCCATCACGACCTTATGAATTTTGGGTCGTGACATATATATATATATATATATATCGTAAAAAAATGTCAACCCACTCAACCTTTATGTAGACGTAAACAATGTAGCAAAGATGAGAATAGCTTTACTATAATTACAGATCTATGTACAAACATGGTCAACTACAAGACAATATGCAATCACAATCTCCAGCGAACTACAAAATGCATGTAACAAATGTGAAAACATGAATGACTATTTGCTTTATAAGCATATCAAGAATATGGACTCTGGAATCAGTACGGATCTTTCAATTCACAACAACTTGTCTCAAGTATCCCATTTTAAGATCCTAAATTACTCAACGGAATCAAGCACCATCTTAAGCTAACCAGATTATGGTAGACTAAGAGAAACATATATACTCAGTGCATACCTAGTAGAATTTCCCTCTTGTTTACGTGAGGAGCTCTCTATAAACCAAGGAATACACTGATACTTTTCCAAATATAATTGCAACCAGACTTAACAATAAATTAATAAGACAAGTAATCATAGAAACAACAATGGACATGAAAATTATAATTTTTCCTAAGTTTTCTCAAAAAAAGTTAAAACCCGACCCTGGGCCTGCTTGGTCCAAACTCGGGGTTCGGACCAAATTACGTTTATCCATTCACCTACGAGCCCGAATGTCACGACCCCAAATCACAACTGGCCGTGATGGCGCCTATCGTGGAACTAGGTTAACCAACCATTTCAGATTATCAATATATATCATAATTTCCCAAAAATAGCAGATTTAAAAATAGCAGAATGAGATGAATAAATTATACACCTTCCCAAAACCTGGAGTCAACTGTCATGAGCACCTAAGACTGAAAATACAATGTA
This sequence comes from Nicotiana paniculata, assembly GCA_005239505.1. NCBI lineage: Eukaryota > Viridiplantae > Streptophyta > Magnoliopsida > Solanales > Solanaceae > Nicotiana > Nicotiana paniculata. Next base: position 37,661 of record ML337142.1, on the reverse strand, counting down.
CAACAGTGCTTGCTACAACAAAAGTATGAGGTACAAAAGACCAAAAGAAACGATCATCTGAGAGAAGGAAAGGAGGTGAGTTGGGGACGCTGAGCAGCTACCTCCTAGAGGGGCTCCTTCAGTCCAAGCGTTATATCTACTGCGGCGTGCATCCCGATCCAAATATGTATATTGCTGCGGCGTTCAGCCCGATCCATGTATAACATATATTGTTGCGGCGTACAACCCGATCCATATATATATAATCTATATTGCTGCGACGTGCAGCCGACCCACATATAACGTATAACATATATATTGTTGCAGCGTGCAGCTCGTCCCATAACTATCCTCAGGTCTAAACAGGTCGGCACAAGGCCCCAAACATGGAAAATACCCTTGAGGATCTAAACAGATCGGCACAAGGCCCCAGACATGGCTCACAACCCATAAACAAGTATAAACTTCTGAAAGACAGGATGTCGTAAGGTTCCAAATCGAATACGCGGTTTAATAGTCGCTACGGGGCAGACCAAATCACAATCCCTATTAGTGCACACCCCCACACTCATCACCTAGCATGTGGTCACCTCATTTATCAACACAATAACAGATAACGGGGTGTCATACCCTCAGGTTTAGAGTTACAATCGTTACTTACCTCAAAACAGCCCAAAAGCTACTCCGCGATGCGCTTGCCCCTCGAATTGGCTCCCAAAAGCTCCAAATCTAACCAAAATCAGATTAACATCATCAATACAAGCTAACGAAACAAAACCCAATCGAAAGATATAAAATTTTAACACAATTCTCGGAATTCGGCCAAAAACCGAGCCCCGAGCCCACGTCTCAGAATTCAATAAAATTTACATCACTAGAATCCTCATCCTCCCACGATTCTATACATACCAAAAACTCCACAATCGGACCATAATTGCCCACTCAAATCACCAAAAGAATTTCCAATCTTCCTCCCCATTTTTCCCAACTTTTTCCACTTTAATTCTTCAAATTACAAGCCTAATCTGAAACAAAATAGCATAGAAATGAGTTATATAGTCCGGGAACTTACCTCCACTGAAGACCCTCGAAGACCTACTTCAATTTGCTCTCAAATAAGCTCCACCCACATGCAACAATGGAAGAATAATCAAAATTTTGCGGAGGCATTATTTTATATTGTTCTGGCCAGTTAATCCGCACCTGCAGATCTTTCTTCGCACCTGCGGTCCCAGGTGCACACCTGCGAAAACCCACTAACAGTCAAATTCTCGCACCTGCGGTCCCTTTTCCGCACCTGCGGTTTTGCAGGTGCGGCCAACTCTTCGCACCTGTGGACTTCTCCTGCCTAGCCTCTTTTCGCACATGCGCCTGAACCTTCGCACCTGCTGCGTCACATCTCCGGCTGCCCATCCGCAGGTGCGGCCACACCAGCAGCTATTTGCTTCAAATTTCCCAAGTTCAAACCTCCGCCAACCATCCGAAATCAATCCCGAACCCCTCGGGGCCCCAACCAAACATACCAACACACCCCATAGCATCATTCAAACTTAGTCGAGCCTTCGAAACACCAAAAACAACACGAAAACACAAAAATTACATCAAATTCAAGCCTATGAACTTTGAAACTTCCAAATTTCACCAACGATGCCGAAACCAACCAAAACACGTCTGATTGACCTGAAATTTTGCACACATATCCAAAATAACATTATGAACCTGCTCCAACTGTCGTAATTCCATTCCGACCCCTATAGCCTATTTTCCACTGCCGACCGGAAATTGCCAAAAACTAACTTTCGCCAATTCAAGCCTGATTCTATACTGGACATCAAAACTTTATTCCGAACACACTCCTAAGTCCCAAATCACCTAACGAAGCTATCTGAACCATAAAATCCGTATTCCGGGGTCGTTTACCAATAAGTCAAATCTCAGGTTGACTTTTCAGCTATTAGGCTACTTCAAGAGGCTAAGTGCCTCTGTTCTCACCACGACCACTCCGAACTCAAACCATCCGACCCAACACAACATAAACAGGCTAAGCAATATATGATAAAGCAGAAATGGGGGAAGCGGGGCTAATCTCACAAAACAACCGGCCAGGTCGTTACACCGAATATGAAATTATTTTCGAAATCCGACCTCAATTCGAGGTAAAGATTCGATTTTTAAAAAATTCCCTAATTCTACCCAAACCCTCAATTTTTGCCATGAAAATTCTTAGTTTTTTATTTAAACGTGATGAAAAACATTGGGTAATTGAAATATAACAAAAAAATGAGTAGAGAACACTTACCTCAATTCCTATGGTGAAAATCACCCCAATCCGAGCTCCCCAACTCAAAATATGACCGAATGAACAAACCCTAATTTTATATATTTTTCTGCCAGCTATTCTGTCTCGTTTCTCGTACCAAACTATCCCGAAACTCGATTTTTATGTCTCCAGTGGATTCCTTGATAAATTCTGGTCAAGTTACGCTTTTGAATCACTCAATTTAACCTTATAATGAATGAGATATGTAGGTTTTAATATTTGCATATAGTGCAGATTTTTAAATACGCCATCAGTGGCAATTTCGTAATTAATCTGAAAAATCTGGCAACCTAATTCTTAGTAAAATGACCATAAAATCCTCATACGATGTCCAAATTCGACGATTCTTTTTTCTAATAGTGCAGATTTTTAAATACGCCATCAGTGGCAATTTCGTAATTAATTTGAAAAATCTGGCAACCTAATTCTTAGTAAAATGACCATAAAATCCTCATACGATGTCCAAATTCGACGATTCTTTTTTCTACGAATCCGTAATTACGATACGGATCTAATGCTTCAATCAGACCAGAAATAAGAGTTCATTTTCTCAATATAATATCATTTATGCTTGAAGAGACAACGTCGAAACATAAGAAAAACGAGCGCAACACAATCCAAACCTATTTGAAACTCACCCGAACCCTTGAGGCTCTAAATCAAACATGCACGCAAGTATGAAAACATCATATGGACTTACTCGTGTGATCAAATCATGAAAATAACATGTAAAACTATGAATTTAAACCTCAAAACTCATCATTTTTCTCAAGAACACTTCAATTTCACTATTTCTCAACCGGAAGTCCGAATCACGTCAAATAAACTTCGATTCTCACCAAACTTCATAGTTAGTATTCAAATACTATAAGAAATCTGTACCGGGCTACGGAACCAAAATACGAGCCCCATACCAATGGTTTCAAACATTAATTCTTTTCTTTATTTCATTAATAATTCAGCAAAACAATTTATTTCAAAAATTGATTTCTAAGGCTTGATACATCGGAAATTCATTTTCGGGCATATGCCCAAGTCCCATATTTTACTGCGGACCTCCGAGGATCGCCGGAATATAGATTCGGGTCCGTTTACTAAAATTGTTGACACAAGTCAACTAAAACCAAATTTTAATTCTAAAAATTATTATTCCTTATATTTTCACATAAAAGCTTTCTGGTTTCACGCCTGGACTGTGCATGCAAATCAAAATAATTAAAATTAGTCTTTTTATGGATAATAAGCCTAGAACAGAGTCTTAATTCATAAAATGACCCCTTGGGTCATCATAAGTTTATCTTCGAAAATTTTCGAAATCCGGGCACGTGGGCCCGGTGGTGTCTTTTATGCTTGGAGCCGGTTTTGGGACTTCGAAGCAAGGTAAGTCTCTTTTCTAACCTTGTAAGAGGAAATTAACCCCATAGGTGAGTTAAGTTAATATGTGCTATTATTCGTGAGGGCTACGTACGCATGAGGTGACGAGAGTCCATGCATACCTACTATTATGCTAAAGTCCGGGTAGTCTAGGACCCAAATCATGTTATACTTGCGATATTTTTCCACGACCCGATTTACCCACCGAAAGGCGTCGTGACGACGCCTGGTCTCCACAAATAGGTAACCCTAATTGCGGAAAAACACATATTAAATAGAAGCAATAAAATAAAGGTGAAGTAAGTGAGTCTACAATGAACATCGCCATTTGGCGCGTACAAAATATAACTTTTTCCCAAAACCCGGAATATCACTTTAGTCACAAGCTTTGTCTCAAAATTTCACTATACAACGAGAGGGAATTTACATGAAAAAGGAATCTATCTACATCTGGAGTCGAAGGTGACTCGAAGGGCTCTACGGACGCGACAGAATTACCTTTCGGTCTCCTAAAAGTTGTTGTTCAGACCCCTTTAGCCACGAAACTACGCGTTGGTACCTGGATCTGCACACGAAAAAACATGTGCAGGAAAGGGAATAAGTACACCACAAATTGGTACCCAGTAAGTGTCAAGCCTAACCCCAGTGAAGTAGTGACGAGGTCAGGTTAAGGGTCTACTGGATTTTTATAGTAAAAAAACAGTTTAAAATTTGAACATAGAGATATAATAAGTTGAGGCAAATCAGTAGAAACAATGAGCTGAAAAGGAGATAATAACAGGGAGCCCTCGGCTCAGCACATCATATATCACGGTAACAAGTATGCAATGCAGTACAGGGGGAAAGCTCCCAGAATCTCGTTCGCAATCCCAATTTAAATATGCAATGCAGTACAGGGGGAAAGCTCCCGGAATCTCGTTCGCAATCCCAATTTAAATATGCAATGCAGTACAGGGGGAAAGCTCCCGGAATCTCGTCCGCAATCCCAATTTAAATATGCAATGCAGTACAGCGAGAAAGCTCCCGGAATTCGTCTGTAGTCCCAATTTAAATATGCAATGCAGTACAGGGGGAAAGCTCCTGGAATCTCGTCCGTAGTCCCAATTTAAATATGCTATGTAGTACAAATACGGGATATAATTTTTATTTAAAACAGTGCAGGAAAAATCACATGCAAAAATATGAATAAAACTACCTAAACATGGTACATATAGTAATAACTAGGAAAAATTCCATTGAGACAGGTAGGCATGCTATTTCCTAATCTAATCTACATAGTCGATACATGAATCAGTGAAATAGGAATGAAATGATTTAAGTCACGGAGGGAAAAAATGGAGTTTTAGCAACAATGGCCCGTGTGCGTACTCGTCACCTCACGCACACGGCGCCCAATCAACATAAAACAGTATTAAAACAGCCTAGGGGAAGTCCCCAACACAGAGTTAGGCAAGTCACTTACCTCAACTGCGCTACTCAACTCGAAACCACGCTCTTCCCACGAGTATCCGACTCCGAATGGCCCAAATCTATTCAACTCGATTGCATAATGTAAATATCACTATAAGGAATCAAAATAGCTAATAAGCTCGAGGCTAATACGCGAATTTAGTAAAACAAAATCACCCAAAAAGTTTCCCGGGTCCACGTCTAGGAATCGAGTGAAATTTACAAATTTAGAACACCCATTCACTCACGAACTCACTCAAACAAGAATCATCGAAAACCGACGACAAAATCCTATTAAATTGTAGAATTTTCTAATTAGGGAAAATTTTCCCATTTACATGATTTTTCACCTAAATCCCTTAATTTCATGGAAGAAATGGCCATGGATTAATGATATACGAAGGGAATAGGGTTAGGAATTGTTACCTATGAAGTTTTTCCTCAAAACTCACTCCAAATCGCCTACACCCGAGCTCCAAATGATTTTAGAAGTTATGAAATTCAAGCCCTCGAATCTGATATACCTGCCCAGCGATTTCCGCACCTGCCGAATATCCATCGCAGGTGCGAAAACCCACTAAAAGTCCTGGGGCCGCACCTGCAGTCAATTGGCCACATCTGCAGCTCCGCAATCTGCGGCTCTGCACCTGCGAAATATCAATCGCACCTGCGAGACTGGTTGACTTGACAAAGTACGCACATGCGGAAAGTCCATCGCATGTGCGAGACACCAGAACCAGAAATGGTTCAGCTGTTCTCCAAGTTCAAAATTCACCCGTTGAGCATCTGAAACATCCCCGAGGCCCTAGGGTCCTCAACCAAACCTACCAACCAGTCCTAATACCTTATACAAACTTAGTCGAGCCTCCAAAACATATCATGTATCACCAAAATCATCAATTATACATGGATTCAAGCCTAAGAACTTATGAAATTTCCAAAATCTACAACTGATGCCGAAACACATCAAAACTAGTCTGAATGACCTCAAATTTTACACACATGTCACAAATGATACAACGGACCTATAGCCACTCTCGGAATTCCGTTCCGAGCCCTATATCAAAATTTTACCTATCGCCCGAGATCGCCGAAATTCTAACCTTCGCCATTTCAAGCCTAAATCCACTACAGACCTGGAAAGCATATTCCGGACACGCTCCTAACTCCGAAATCACCCAACGGAGCTAACAGAGTCGACGGAATCCCACTTCGGACCCGTATTCCCACAGTTCCAACAACGGTTCGATTTCTAATGCTTAAACTCACCTATAAGGACTATGTGTCCAAAAACTCTCTGAATTTCACTACTCAACGTTCCAACAAGTCCCAAAAGCATAAATAGACATGGGAAAAATAGTTATTAAGGGTTCGGGGCGCTTAACTCTCAAAATGACCTAACGGGTCGTTACATGTTTGCAATCTTATTGTTAATTTAAATTGCTTAAATCATATCGAACTTGGTAAAGGAATTTTTAAAAGGTTAAACTTCGTTTTCTTGACCGTTAAATGTGAATTGGCATTTCCTTGGATAATTACTCTGTAATTAATTCTTAATTGATTGTTTGAATGTGTTCTTCTTTCATAGAGCGGGTCGAACGCCTCGACAGATTAAATAGATGCATCTATGGTTCGCACCGTTCGACCCTCGGCAGTGCACAATTTATATTTATATGTTGGAACGGGTCGTACGACCTCGACATTGTTTGCGCATGATAAATCTTTGGAGTTAATAATTTTTGTTATTGATTCATTGGCTTGAGATATAAATTGTTAAATGACGAAATCAGGATGGAGATTTCCTAAATAATAAAAGAAATGTTTACTTACTTATTGATTATTGAGCCTCCCGTTGTTTTATATAATTCATGTTTAATTAAAATTGGTATTATATTGTTAGCCCATAGTGAGTGTCGGAGTCGACCCTTGATCACTACTTCTTCGAGGTTAAGCGGGATACTTATTGGGTACGCGTTGGTTTACGTATCCATACTACACGTTTCGTGCAGGTGCATTATGATTAGCGGTCTTGTAAGAGCAGAGGCGTGTATGCATGTAGAGACTTAGGCGAGTTGCACTCCATATAATGACCCGCAGCCAGCAGAGTCTCCTTCAGAGTATTGTATTTCTCCTGTCCAATTTGTATTCCGGACAGACGTTGTATTTTATTTTATAGTCTTATTTGATGCTCATGCACTTGTGACACCAGATTTTGGGGTGATTACGGGTTGTCATATATTAAAATTATTAAAGATATTATTATTTATTCTTAAAATTCCATATTTTATTATTTATGAGGAGGAAAGTATGGTTTCAATAATATTAAAATGAGAACCAAATTAAGTAATTAGTGTTGGCTTGCCTGACAGCGGTGTCAGACACCATCACGGCATTTAATGGATTTTGGGTCGTGACAAGATATGCTCGTCCAAAGTTTGGTCTTGTGCGTACCCATTTTGAACTTTAGTCTATCATGAAATTTCCAACTTAGCTTAGACTTAGGACTCTACTTAGACCCCACATCACTTATAATATGCCTCGTACACTTATTATCATATCCAAATTAATATCCATCATATTAATAGTCCTCGTTTGCACACGAAATAATATAATTAGCACACATCAACTTTCTTAAATGCGCTTAAATACTTCAAAATTTTCCGTTATGCTACATAACAAGGATTTGGTTACAAGTTCAGGTGTTATTTTATGTATTCAGCCTTAATATAGTATAGATACATATAGATATATCGTATAAATTTCTTTTTATTTGAATTATGTAAAGTTTTATTTTATAACTCACATATAATTTTAATATAATACAACTATTTTAAATATATTTTTGAGATGGAGGACACGCGAAAAGCGCGTATTGTAAGACTAATACTATATTAAAAGCATGAACGCCTTAAGCGAAATGTCGTTCGCCTTTTTTATCCTTTAAAAATATATTTCACACTAGACAAAATAGTTATTTTATTATTTTCATAATATTTAGGACTTTAAAATCAACTAAAATATTGCCTTAAATTAGAGAATTGTTTTTATTTTTTGGTAAAAAAATCAGGAAAACTTTGCATTCAAATTATTCACTTATTTATTCCTCCGGTGGACATCTAACAATATTAGAATTCAATTATAAATTTTTTTCTCCCTTGAGAAGGAACAACAGTCAAGGAGGAACTTCTTTCTTTCTTATTTTTGATATTTTGAATTTTTTTCTTTGAAGATACTTTTTATTTTTTAGTTTAGTCTTAGTAAAAATATTTAAGTTTCGTTCATTATGTTATGAAAGTGTGTTATAAAGTTTGGACGCTTTCAATTCCGAGCTATGATAGTTTGGGTATGAAAAGTTTAGTATGTTATCAATTAATATTTAAGTTGTAATTAATATTATTATTATGCATTTATTCCACTGACAACTCCTTATTTACTTTATATATTAAGTTATTTTGTTGTAAAAAATTAAATTAATATTTGTCATTTTGGACTTTGTATTGTCACTTAACAAGTTTTTAGAGTAGTTGAATGAGATGAATATTTTATTTTTAAGACTTATACCTTTTTTTATTTATAACTTACACACATTATTTGATAATATTAATGTTTTTTAAAATTACATATTCATTGTATGGGTACACGTACACAAAATAGTTATCTACTAGCCATGTTTTTTTTCTGTGATAATGCCGTAGCGTAGGACTCCAGGAATTTTGGAAGCTGAACATGCTCAAAAGATGCCTAAAGCTTTTAGCTTTGATCATTCGACGCCGAGTGAAACGGTTCCTCGCTGAATAAAATCAAAGTTCCACTACAACCAAGGAAAGAGATAGATCACATCTTGGCCAAATGCCAATCCTCCTAGTTTGCCTGAAAACAAGACAGTCCGAAAAAACTTCACCTTTGGTGATCACACACCGACCCGGGCAATCACTAGCTACGATCGATGGAATTTTGATTGAAACTATTCATAAAAAAAGCCGCCTGAAGCCCAACCCACCTTTTCTATATAGCCGCATAACTATAACAAGTTTTCTCTAATGCCATACCAAACCAAGACCTTTCCTACAAGGAAAGAAAGAACCCGCGGCTCCCCTTTTTGAATACCTCTCTCACTCCCTCCGAAGTGAGTTCTTTTCTGCGGGATTTAGGGATTCTTGTCTTTTGTTCATATTATCTCCTATGGAGTACCCTTCCATACCCTAAAGACTGATATTAAATAAATAAGGAAAAATGCAGACCTGCCTGTTGTTTTTGGTTGGTTTATAGAAAGAAAAATCATTGAGAATGAGAATAGTAAAAAGGTGCATATAAAAATTTCTCAAGAACATCATATTTAAAATCTTTTTGAAAAACTAAATAGGTACTGCCCATATCCAATTTTATATGGCAATATTTGACTACATAAGATGTTTAAGAATTTTCTTTAACATATATATTGGATAATTTTTAGAAAATCTAAAACTTGACTAGCTATATGAATTTGAATTCCAAAAGTTTGCCACAATTATATAGGATAATATTATTACCAGTGAAATGATGTTAAACATCTTGAAACATCCTAAACCTAAATAACTTTTTAATATTATTGTCTGTGAAGTGATGTTAAATATTTTGAAACGTCCTAAACCTAAAATAACTTTAAAAGTTGTATAATTTGGAGCAAAAATATAATACAGTGGTATTTTAGAAATTAGAAATAACTAAAATGGAAGGTGCATATTCTAATTTGAGTATAAAAATGACGAAAGATAAATGAACTTACATAGCCATTTACTAAAAACAAATAAAAATAGATGGAAAATGTTACAATATATGCATAAGCGGATAATCATTTGTAACTACCCGGTAGGTCATTTTGAGAGTTAGCGCCCCGATCTCCTAAAAATTATTTTCCCCATGTCTATTTCTATTTTTGGGACTTGTCGAAACGTTGAGTGGTGAAATTCAGAGAGTTTTTGGACACATAGTCCTTATATATGAGTTTAAGCTTTAGAAATCGGACCGTAGTTGAAAATGTGGGAAGACGGGTCCGGAATGGAATTCCGTCGACTCCGCTAGCTCCGTTGGGTGATTTTGGAGTTAGGGGCGTGTCCGGATTATGTTTTCGACGTCTGTAGTAGATTTAGGCTTGAATTGACGAAAGTTAGAATTTCGGCGATTTCGGCCGATAGGTGAAATTTTGATATCGGGCTCGGAATAGAATTCTGAGAGTGGTTGTAGGTCCGTTGTGTCATTTGTGACCTGTGTGTAAAATTTGAGGTCATTCGGACTAGTTTTGATGTGTTTCGGCATCGGTTGTAGGTTTTGGAAATTTTATAAGTTCTTAGGCTTGAATCCATGTATAATTGGTGATTTTGGTATTACGTGATGTGTTTTGGAGGTTCGACTAAGTTTGAATGAGCTATTATAACTGGTTGGTAAGTTCGGTTGAGGTCCCGAGGGCCTCGGGTGTATTTCAGATGCTCAAACGGGCATTTTTAGCCCTTGGGAGTTTGCTGGTTTTTCTGGTTTTACAGCAGCAGTCATTTGTTCATTGCGATCGCGTGGACGAATCCGCGATCGCGTAGAGTAAAGTTGAGGCAGGCAATTTTTGTTATATGCGATCGCGTAAAAAGGCTTGTGATCGCATATGTTGGACAGTCTTGACCTCCGCATTCGCATGGGTGTATGCGCGTTCGCATAGAGGAGTCTTAGGCAGCAGGGGTTTGGGATTTACTCTACGCGGTCGCGTGAAGCCAACCGCGATCGCGTAGGTTTAGTTGGTTGAGGTCCGCGATCGCGAGCAAGACCCTGCATTCGCGTAGAGGAAAAAAGTGGCGTGTGTGGATTACTCTCAGCGATCGGGACTGGATGTCCGCGATCGGACTGAAGAATGACTGGGCAAAACATTAAATACCCAAAAACAAGGGTTTGAACCATTTTTCATATTTTGAAGTTGGGAGCTCGGGAAAGTGCGATTTTTGGGGAGATTTTCACCTGGGCAATTTAGGTAAGTGATTCCTACTCGATTTAGACTAATTTCCATGATTATACTCGTTAATCTACCCCTTTAAATTCGAAATTATGGTGGAGAAATTGGGAAAAATTGGATAGGGTTCCTAGTCCAAATTCTTGAGTTTTGATCGAGATTTTTATATCTGATTTGAGTGATTCTTGTATGATTAGAATCGTGAGTGAATGGGTGTCCGAAATTTATAATTTTTACCCGATTTCGAGACGTGGGCCCGGAGGACTTTTTCGGCAATTTTCTTAAATTCGCTTATTAGCTTCGAACTTATCAGCTATTTTGATTCCTTAAAGTGATATTTACATTATGCAATCGAATTGAATAGATTTGAGCCATTCAGAGTCGGATACTCGTGGCAAGAGCGTGGTTTTGAGTTGAGTATCGCAGTCGAGGTAAGTGGCTTGCCTAACTTTGTGTTAGGGACTTCCCCTTAGGCTATTTTAATGTTGTTTTATGTTGTTGGGCGCCGTGTACGTGAGGTGACGAGTACGTACACGGGCCATTGTTGCTAATACTCCATTTTTCCCTCCATGACTTAAATCATTTCATTCCTATTTCACTGTCTCATGTATTGACTATGTAGTTTAGATTAGGAAATAGCATGCCTACCTATTTTACTTGAATTTTTCCTAGTTATTACGATGGGTACCATGTTTAGGTAGTTTTATCCATATTTTTGCCTGTGGTTTTTTTTCCGGAACTATTTTAAATAAAATTTATATTCGGTATTTGTACTGCATTACATATTTAAATTTGGACTACGGACGAGATTCCGTGAGCTTTCCCCCCTTTATTGTATAGCATATTTAAATTGGGACTATGGACGAGATTCCGGGAGCTTTCCCCCTGTACTGCATAGCATATTTAAATTGGGACTACGGATGAGATTCTGGGAGCTTTCCCCTGTACTGCATTGCATATTTAAATTAGGACTACGGACGAGATTCCGGGAGCTTTCCCCCTGTACTGCATTGCATACTTGTTACTGTGATATATGTTGTGCTGAGCAGAGTGCTCCCTGTTATTATTTTCTTTTAGCTCATTGTTCCTACTGATTTGCCTTAGCTTATTATATCTCTCTGTTCAAATTTTAAATTGTTTTACTATAAAAACAAAGTAGAGCCTTAACCTGACCTCGTCACTACTCGACAAGGGTTAGGCTTGGCACTTACTGGGTACCAATTTGTGGTGTACTCATGCCCTTTCCTGCACATATTTTTCGTGTGCAGATCCGGTACCAGTGCTCAGCTTCGTGGCTAGGGGTCCGAGCAGCAGCTTCTAGAAGACCGAAAGGTAATTCTTCCGCGTCCGCAGAGTCCTTCGAGTCACCTTCCACTCCAGATTTAGATAGATATTACATGTAATTTCCCTTACGTTGTATAGAGGTATTTTGAGACAGATCTTGTGACTAAAGTGATATTTCGGGTTTTTGGGAAATTGTATTTTGTACGGGCCAAGTGGCGATGTTTCATTTGTAGACTCACTTAATTCCGTCTTTATTTCATGCTTCTATTTAATATATGTTCTGCAATTAGGCTTACCTAGTCATAGAGACTATGTGCCGTCACGATGCCTTTCGGCGGGTAAATCGGGTCGTGACAAATATAAATATTATTTGTTGAGCTGCCAAATGTGTAACTTCCCCCAAACGAAATATTTAAGGGACAAGTGCACATATAGCTTAGGGAGACTATTTAGAGATTAGTCGGTACTTATTTTGTCCTGAAATTTTAAACTAAAAATCTTAACTTTAGGAAAATTCAGGATATTTCGTCTGGAAAAATTAGATTAAAAAATTGAAATTCACGACGCACTGACTAATTTTTAAATAGCAGCCCTTTAGATTGGCTAACTGGTGTAATTTCTACAATATATATAGGGGCATTTGCATCTATACCCGCTTTTTGGGTCACATTTTAATTTATACTCGCTTTGCAAAAACAATTGCAAGCATACCCGCTTTTGGGGTCACGTTTTAACTTATACCTGCTTTGCAAAAAAAATTGCAAGCATACCCACTTTTCGCCTAAACTTCAGGCATACGGGCCTGAAGTAGCAAAGGCAATCACGCAATCTTCAGCATTCTAGTAGATGGTTGAACTTCAGCATGTTTTAGCTGAAGTATTGTCCTGGATTCAATAGTTTTGTCGTAAAGCTTTTTCAAAAACTTCAACAGAAGATGCTGAAGTTATTTAGTTCATTTATAAAAACTTCAGCACTAAATAAGATGAAGTTTTGTTCTGGATTCATTAGTTTTGTCATAAAAGCTTTTTCAAAAACTTCAGCAGATGCTGAAGTTATTTAGTTCATTTGTAAAAACTTCAGCACTAAAGAAGCTGAAGTTTTGTCCTGGATTCATTAGTTTTATCATAAAGCTTTTTCAAAAACTTCAACAGATGCTGAAGTTATTTAGTTCATTTGTAAAAACTTCAGCACTAAAGAAGTTGAAGTTTTTTTCTGAATTCATTTGTTTTATCATGAAGCTTTTTCAAAAACTTCAGCACGTGCTGAAGTTATTTAGTTCATTTGTAAAAATTTCAGCACTAAAGAAGCTGAAGTTTTGTCCTGGATTCATTAGTTTTATCATAAAGCTTTTTCAAAAACTTCGGGTGAAGTTATTTAGTTCATTTGTAAAAACTTAAGCACTAAAAAAGCTGAAGTTTTGTCCTGGATTCATTAGTTTTATCATAAAGCTTTTTCAAAAAAATTCAGCAGAAGATGTTGAAGTTATTTACTTCATTTGTAAAAACTTTAGCACTAAATAAGCTGAAGTTTTGCACAGTAGCAGGAAGAAGGAGGCGCCTGAAGTTCTCAAAATTAGGGTATAGGTTAAATAATTTTAAAAATATGGGTATAGGTTAAATGGGGGCGACCACATAGGACGCCCTGTGCAATTTTTACTATATATAGTGAATCATACGTAAAAATGGCGTGTGGTAGCCACTAAGTAAGGTGATGTTTATTTTTTTATCCATTAATTCTATTGTTAAGCAAAATAGCCACTACTCTATTAAAATTGTTTTGAAAAGATGTTTTTACCCTTTCGTTAATTCTTATATTCCCAAACCCTTGTTTTATTCGTTCAGAGGGAAAATTTGAGAGGGAAAATTCCAGAGGCAACTTTCGCGTGCTCCTCAGTATATGTATCGTCCTTGCATGCAAACCAGCTGCACTTAATCTTTCTCCTTCGTCATCTTCTCTGGATTGAACGATCGAACTGGTATTTTTTTTTTGCTTTTATGCATTTTTGTTTTTGTATATGTGTAATCGCGATCAATGACGTGTTTGGCATCAAGTACGTGTGAAATTTCAAAAATAACGATTATTAGTTGATTCAGTGTCGAATAAGGAGCGGTTTTTTTGAGGAAGTTATTCAGAAATTTTTGGTATTGAAGTTTGTTTGTGGTTCAATCAATATATTTGATTATGTAAGGACATTTCATAAAAATATTCGTACGAATTCATAAGTTACCTGTGTTTATGAATTTTTGGTATTGAAATGTGTTTGCAGTTTAATTAATATATTTGATTATGTAAGGACATTCATAGAAATATTCGTACGAATTCATAAGCTAACTGTGTTTACGAATTTTTAGTTAACTGTGTTCATAAAAGTTAAGGACCGAGTGTCCTTAACTTTTGAACTTGGAATCAAAGTTAAGGAATAAGTTTCCTTAACTTTTGAACTTGGAATTTAAAGTTAAGGACCAAGTGTCCTTAACTTTTGAACTTGAAACTTGAAGTTCAGGACCAAGTGTCCTTAACTTTTCAACTTGAAACTATAAGTTAAGGACTGCATGTCCTTAACTTTTTAACTTGTAACTTGAATTTAAGGACCAAGTGTCCTTAACTTTTGAACTTGTAAGTCGAAGTTCAGGACCTACTGTCCTTAACTTTTGAACTTGGAATTCAAAGTTAAGGATTGCCTGTCCTTAACTTTTGAACTTGAAACTTGAAGTTCAGGACCAAGTGTCCTTAACTTTCGAACTTGAAAGTTGAAGTTCAGGACCTATTGTCCTTAACTTTTGAACTTGAAACTTGAAGTTCAGGACCAAGTGTCCTTAACTTTTCAACTTGAAACTATAAGTTAAAGATTGCATGTACTTAACTTTTTAACTCGAAACCTGAAGTTAAGGACCAAGTGTCCTTAACTTTTGAACTTGAAAGTTGAAGTTCAGGACCTATTGTCCTTAACTTTTGAACTTGGAATTCAAAGTTAAGGATTGTCTGTCCTTAACTTTTGAACTTGAAACTTCAAGTTCAGGACCAAGTGTCTTTAACGTTTAAACTTGAAAATTATAAGTTATGGACTGCCTATCCTTAACTTTTTAACTTGAAAATATAAGTTAAGGACTATTTGTCCTTAACTTTTTAACTTGAAACTTGAAGTTAAAGACCAAGTGTCCTTAACTTTTGAACTTTAAATTTGAAGTTTAGGACCTATTGTCCTTAACATTTTAACTTGGAATTCAAAGTTAAGGACCAAGTGTCCTTAACTTTTGAAGTTTGAACTCAAACTTAAGGACTTCCTGTCCTTAACTTTTTTACTTGAAACTTGAATTTAAGGACCAAGTGTCCTTAACTTTTGAACTTGAAAGTTGAAGTTCAGGACCTATTGTCCTTAACTTTTGAACTTGAAACTTTAAGTTAAGGACTGCCTGCCCTTAACTTTTTAACTTGAAACTTGAAGTTCAGGGCCAAGTGGCCTGAAGTTTTCAACTTGTAACTGTAAGTCCTAATCTTTTAGTCCTAATATTTTATGTTCTTTTTCCTTATTTGTAGTGTGCTAATGGAAGGAGTTCGTGTGTTCGAGTTTGATGTTTGGCGTAATTTAATGGGCTATTGGAAAGAAGATTTACAGTATAAGGAAACAATAAAAGTTTTGTGTCGAACATGCAGTGGAAGAAGTTGAGGGATGGTATTTTTGGAAACTTTTTCTGATTATAAAGTGTGAAGTTCTGTGATAAACTTATTCACTGTGTATTGCTTTCAGAAATTGTAAATAATGACCCTAATTCGATGACATTCAAGGTTTTTGACCATGAAATTAAGTTTACACGTGAAGCATTTCATATAATTACTGGTTTGAACTGTTCTTCTTTACTGGACATCAAAGGTTTGCATGAAAAAGAGAATAGGCTTTCGAAAGTCTATTTCTCCGGAAAGGATAGAGTTGAGTTGGGTGATTTGTTTAATTTTATTACTAGTCACCCAAATGGTACAGTTGCATCATTTGTAGGCAGCGATGATGATGTTGTGAAGTTGGCAACAATTTATTTTGTTGAATCTGTTTTGATGGGGAAGCGGAAGAATAGGAATGTGTCCGAGCAGATAATGAAAATTGTAGATGATGATGATGAACTCTGCTCTTCTTTCAACTGGGGCTCTCTTTGTTATGAAACGTTATTAAAATCATTGAAGATTTGTTTGAAGCCCAATGAGAATGAGAATGAGAAAGAGAAAGACAAAGATAAAGGCAAGGATAGCTACACTATACTTGGCTTTCCTTTTGCTTTTTGTGTTTGGACTATGGAAGTATTGCCTATTTTCCAGGAAAAACAATATGTGAACTTCTGAGAATGTGATTTTCTTCGGATGTTATGTTATTCGGATATGAAATCTCCACAATATGGTTCTCTGTGTAAAAAATACTTCCATAATGAAAATGTAAGTTAATCTAATTACTAGCTATTTTTTTGTTTATGTGTTTTAGTTCTGAAAACTTATGTTTTTTTTTGTTATATAATAGGTGTATAAATTGATCGAGGTGGCAACATTTGTTTCTTGTGAAGAAGATGCAGAACCTATTAGTGTGCATGAGTCAATTTCTCAAGATCAAAGCTCAATGCCTTCTTCCACACAATTTGATAAAGCCATGCTTAAGAAGATTGTTAAAGTAGGTTTTCTGTCTTTGAATAGCATTAATTTTTTATTTGATTGTTTTTTGCTTAAGAGACTTTTTTATTTTTATGGTTTTTGATTCAAAGATTATCAGAGAAGTTTAAAAAGGATCTGCAGGCTGAAGTTACTAGAATAAATCAGAAAATATATGTATCAGAAAAAAATATTCAAAATGATATCAAGGTAATATCATTAATTTCAGTTAGTCTAAGTTCAAGACCTTGTGTCCTTAACTTTTGAACTTGTAACTCAAAGTTAAGGACTGCATGTCCTTCATTTTTTTACTTGTAAGTCTAAGTTCAGGACCATCTGTCCTGAACTTTTGAACTTGAAATTTGAGGTTCAGGATCAAGTGTCCTTAACTTTTTAACTTATAAGTCAAAGTTAAAGACCATGTGTCCTTAACTTTTGAACTTGGAATTCAAAGTTAAGGACTACCTGTCCTTAACTTTTGAACTTGAAACTTGAAGTTAAGGACCTATTGCCCTTAACTTCTGATCTTGTAACTATAAGTTAAGGACTACTTGTCCTTAACTTTTAAACTTGAAACTTGAAGTTCAGGACCAAGTGTCCTTAACTTTTCAATTTGAAACTTGAATTTCAAGACTTATTGTCCTTAACTTTTTAACTTGGAATTCAAACATGTCCTTAACTTTTGAACTTGAAACTTGAAGTTTAGGACCAAGTGTCCTTAACTTTTGAACTTGTTACTCTAAGTTAAGGGTTGCATGTCTTTACTTGTAACTTGAAGTTTAGGACTACCGGTCCTTAACTTTTAAACTTGAAACTTGAAGTTTAGGACTACATGTCCTTAACTTTCTAACTTATTTTATTTCACAGGATTTAAAGAAAAGTCTAGGATCAAAGATTGATACTTTGTTGAAGATTTTTATGAAACCTGATGAAAGGAACATAGAGAGAGAATCTATTGTTCCAATTACTAAAGATGGAGTTGATGATCATTGTGATGGTACAGAACCTACTGTTACAATAACAAAGGTGCAGGTGGTGATGAATGTGATAATACGGGTGTGCATGCAGAAGTTAAGTATGAAAGCANCATATAAATTTTTTTGTGATTACAAATATATGTAGAATCTATTGATGGAGTGGAAGTTCAAGATGTAGTAGAATGTCAAGACCAGGAAAATCCAAAAGAGACAGGAGTAACAGAAAAAATTTGTAAATGTGGAGTGCAATCTCAGGATTTAGAAAATCCATTGGGAACAAATGTCAGTGAGATTGTATGCAAATGTATAAAAGGAACATATGATATGTCTATACCTCTCTCATATAAAGAGAATTTTGGAGTTCAAAATTGTGCCAATCAAGGTTAGATGAAATCTTCATGATATGTTGAATGTTAGTTGTAGTGAACTATTAGAATGGGTATTAATTGTAAATCTTACAGAATCTTTTGAAGGTGAAAGGGAAGAAGATGGAGTGGAGTATCAAGAGAGAAGTGGAGTACAATCTCAAAACTTAGAAAATACCCAAGGAACAAGCATAAGTGAGATTGTTTCCAAATGCATAGATGCAACGTGTGATCTCTCTACACCTCGCTCTCTTACCGACGATATTGGAAGCCAAGAAAATACTAGTGAAGATAATGATTTAACTGGGATGATCTTGACAGTTGCAAAAGGTTAGGCAATATTTTTTTAATTTTATACATGTTTGTTTTAATCAAAGATTAGTAACAAGTACTAATTGTGAATATTTTGCAGAATCTTGTGAAGTTACAATTGAAGAACTTGTGCAGTTGAAAGATAAAGGAAATGCAACCAATATGTCAGCTCAATTGTATGTTGAAAAAATACAAGAAGGCAGTGTGAACAAGACAGGTATTGATTGTGTCCTAAATATTATATTCATAATTGAAACTGCCAGTACATTTCAAAAATAATGTTCTTAGTTTTTGTCTCTTCATTTGATGACTTGCAGCAAACTAATGTATATATATAGTGTTGTCTGTAGAGAAAAACAAAGATGAAGCTCTTAACCAATATACTAGGAAAATGAAGAAAGATAGTATTGGTTATGATGGTCCATCGTTTTCTATTCTTACTCCTAGTCCTCCAAGTACACAAATGAGTATTGATGAGGGTTTGTCTATGGAGGTTGAAGGAAATATTTAACAAGAGCTTGGTCGAGGTAAAAGGAATAAGAAGATTAGTTGGCAGTTGAAATCTCCTTTTGAACCGGAAAGAAAAACAGGAACATCGATGGCGCATAATGAAAATACTCCCAAGAATTCGAGCTGGATAAAATAAAAATATACTCGTACATGTATTTTTCATTATTCCAAAGATGTGCAAAATTATTGAAGAAATTCATTGTGTGGTTGGGCAAGGAGAAAAGGAAAGGTCGCAAAAAACCGTAAGTCCCTTAATGTATCTCATTATTTTTTAACTGCTTAAATTCGTGTCCTTAACTTGTAATTTAAAATTTAGGACTAAGTGTATTGATACTGAAATTCCTAAACTTAAGTGTTCTTAACTTGTGATTGTAAGTCTAAGTTTAGGACCAGGTGTCCTTAACTTTTCAACTTGGAATTCAAAGTTAAGGACCAAGTGTCCTGAACTTTTGAACTTGTAAGTCAAAGTTCAGGACCATGTGTCCTTAACTTTTGAAATTGCAAGTCTAAGTTCAGGACCATCTGTCCTTAACTTTTGAACTTGAAAGTCTAAGTTCAGGACCATGTGTGCTTTACTTTTGAACTTGAAACTTGAAGTTCAGGACCAAGTGTCCTTAACTTTTCAACTTAAAACTTGAAGTTCAGGACCAAGTGTCCTTAACATTTCAAATTGAAACTCAAACTTCAGGACCAAGTGTCCTTAACTTTTGAACTTGAAAGTCTAAGTTCAGGACCAAGTGTCCTCAACTTTTGAAGTTCGAACTATAAGTTAAGGACTGCATGTCCTTAACTTTTATACTTTGTCCTTAACTTTTGAACTTGTAAGTCTAAGTTCAGGATCATGTGTCCTTAACTTTTGAACTTGAAACTCAAACTTCAGGACCAAGTGTCCTTAACTTTTGAACTTGAAACTCAAACTTCAGGACCAAGTGTCCTTAATTAGGAAATGAGGACTAACTTATAACTTTGATATTTTCAAAATTTTCAAGGGACAAACTGATATATATATGCTGATGATAATGGTGTGAGAAAGAATCCATACAAATTGTATCATCAAAAAATCAGAAGCAAAATGTTCTTCCTTGAGCTTTCAGATAGTAGCTTTGTACTTGATGATCAGGTTTGATAATTAGCAAGGCATTTATTTTCTTTATTCTTAATTTATTATTTTTTAATTATTTTATGACTGATGGATTTGTTTTATTTTTTGCCTTTTTATGAAGCATATTGACATTGCCCTATATTATCTAGAAAGAAGGAATTCTACCACCCTCGTGACCACATTTTCGTTGCACAACTACAAATATAGTTTTTGATAACTATATGCTAGAGATATATAAGGAATTCAATGAAGATGTTACAGATGGGTTTTGGTGTGGTGATAATCAATTGGTTCTGACACCATATGTTTGGGGTGACAATCGTAGATGTGGAATTGCTTGGACAAAGGTTGACAAAATCTTTTTTCCATGTCGGCTTCCTTCAGAAGATGATAATGTTGTGACACATTTTCTTTTGGGGGTATTGGACTTGAATGAGAAAAATATTTATGTGTATGATTCCATATATAGTGAGCCATATGAGGCAGGAATCACATTGAAATGTATGCACGCGTGATGTCCAACTTGCTAAAGTTCTCACAGTTTGAGAAAAATCACAAGTCTTTTGGAAATGCATTCCAAAAATTTGATATTCAGTGGCAAAGATCACCACACCAAACTGGATCATACGTGTTGTTATTTGTTATATAATTTATATGTACTTTAGATTTATTGTTTAATTGACTCCATATCTTATATTTTTCTTAGGACTGATTGTGGTGCATTCCTAATCAAGTATTTGGAGTTGTTGATGATGGGAAATGATGTGGAGAAATTCCAACCCGAAGACATAAAAGACTTTAGAAAAGAACTTGCAGCAAATCTTTGGGCACATGGAGAGTGGAAAAGAAATTCTGGTTATGATACACCACCAGAAAATGTTGGCGACGACTATGATAGTGAAAATGAAACTTGATGTCTGAAGGAGCTGTAGTTTAGTTGTAAAGAAAGTTAGTTGTAGTTGAATTTTTGTATAAAATTGTTGTAAAGAATCCATATGAATTCTAAAATATCTAGTAAATTCCTCAAAAGGCACTTTTATTTTGTTTGCATAGCGTAATTTTCTGGCACAACTATGCAAAAATATAATTTCAGAAGTAATATTGTAACGACCCGATCGGTCATTTTGAGCTCTAGCACGTCGTTCAGCGGTTTGAAGTCATGAGCATCTCCATCAGGTATTATGACTTGTAGGTGTGGTCGGAATTGAATTTCGGAAAGCTTAGAGTTGATTTGGAAAGAAAATTCTCATTTCAGAAGTCTTAAGTTGAAGAAATGGACTAAGATTGGAATTTTGAGTAAACGACATCCGAATCAGGATTTGAAGGTTCCAGAAGGTTCGTGTGATGATTTCGGACTTGGGCGTATGCCCGGATAGGTTTTTGGATAACCCGGGAGCGTTTCGGCGTATATTGTGGAAGTTAGTATTTTTGAAGGAATTTCCTAAGTTTGGCTTGAAGCGCATTTCAGTGATGTTGATGTCCGTTTGGGATTCAGAGTCTGGGAATATCTTCGTATGGTGGTTTTGGAGTTGGGAGCGCGATCGGAAGTGAATCCGGATGTCCGGAGGTCATTTTGGAGTCAATTGGCTAAAGATAGATATTTGAAGGTTTTCGAGAAATCCGACCGGAAGTGAAACTTTTGATATCGAGGTCGGAATGCTATTCTGGAAGTTGGAGCATGTCCATAATGTTGGATATGACTTGTGTGAAAAATTTGGAGTCAATCGGACGTGATTTGATAGGTTTCGGCATCGGATGTAGAAGTTGGAAATTTCTAAGTTCATAAAGTTTGGATTTGGGTGTGATTCGTGGTTTTGATGTTGTTTGATGTCATTTGAGGCCTCGAGCAAGTCTGCATTATGTTTTGGAACAGGTTGGTATAACTGGACGGGGTCCCGGGGGCCTCGAGTGGATTCCGGGTGGTTAACGGATCAAGTTGAGAGTTTGAAGAAGGCTAGAATTTGTTGTCATCTGGTGTGACCGCACCTGCGAGGATTTGTCCGCAGGTGCAGCTATGGAACCGCAGGTGCGAAGGATGGATGGTCCGGCTGGGAGCGCAGGTGCGATGGTATTTCCGCACCTGCGAGGTCGCAGATGCGGGTTATGGGGCGTAGGTGCGAGGTTGGCTTGAGTTGAGGAAAGCCGCAGGTGCAGAGGTTTGGTCGCACCTGCGGAATCGCAGGTGCGAGTGTTGGATCACAGGTACGAAAAATGGTCTGTGCAGAATGTTTTAAAACCGAGAATTTGTGGCCATTTCTTCATTGCTTCTTTGGTTTGGTCGATTTTGGAGGAGCTTCAAGAAAGGATTTCTTCATGCAATGTCAAGGTAAGTAATTTCTTCATGTTTTTAAAGTTAAATATAACTATATGCATGGAATTAGACATGGAAATTGGTAGTAAATTGGGAAATCTTGAAGAAAACCTAGAAATGGTGATTTGGATTTTAGCCACGAAATTGAGCATGGAATGTAGAGTAAATTGTATATTTGAACTAGTAAAGCTATGGGTAGAATATATCTTCGAGAAATTTCGGATTCCGGGCACGTGGGCCCAAGGGCATTTGGGTCATTTCACTAAGCGGGGTTGGGAAGTTATATAATTTGGAATTGTTGCAAATATTAGGGTATATTTTCATTGGTTGCCGTTATTTGGATAGTTTTGGGGCGTTGTGCGTCCGTTGGAGTTGTCGGAAGAGCTTGGAAGCCGGTTATGGAATTTCAGAGCGAGGTAAGTCTCCTTTCTAACTTTGTGAGGGGGAATTGTCCCCCTAGGTAAATTAATTACGTATGTGCTATTATCTTCGGGGGCTACGTATGCACGAGGTGACGGGAGTCCGTGCGTTGCTGCTATTATGCCATGTCCGGGTAGTCTAGGACCCACTATCATGCCTTACGTGTTGTACCTGTAATCCTGCCTGTAATACTAAACTACTAATATAATCGAAATTGTAAATGAATATCTAAAAGAAGACTAAAGTTCATTTTGTTAATCATCTAGAAAGAGGATTGATTCCTCCGTGGATAATTGTATACCTGGTAGGGTTATATTATGGAATATCATTAAACTTGACAAATGAGTTTCAAAACAAAGATTTAAGAGCTATATTTCATGTCCCTTCAAAAAAGAATTTTACCACTTTCCTGAGAAAATTGCTTTCTTGATAAAATGTGGACTTACTGTGTGGACATGTGTTACTTCGAGTGCTTGAGTCGCATGTATGATTCGCGAGCAGGATGACCCTGTATTTGTTTGTATTCATATGAGCACCTGAGTCGCAGGTATGATTCGCGAGCAGGCTAGCCTTATTATTTTATGTATAATCGTGTCGCATCATCGATTCGCGAGCGGGGCAGATAGATGCATCTATGGTTCGAGTCGTTCAACCCTCAGCAGTGCACAATTTATTATTGTTGGTCCGCGCCGTTCGACCCTCGGCATTGCTTGCACATGATATTTACTGCGTAGCTGCTATGATTTGTGCCTGATTACTGGCCTGGAATTTTAAGTTGTCAACTGAAATGACAGAGATTTAAAGTTATTAAAATTTTTTGGAAGAAGTTGTTTCTTCCCGTTGATTAAATTGTTATTTGATTAAATCACTCATGATGATTAATTGTTATTAATATGACGAAGAATTAAAGTGTTAAATGTGGAAAGAGTTGATAATAATTATTCCTGATTTTTAATAAATTGCCTATGATATTCATGCTTAGTGTCACACTTGAATATTCTAAGTTGACTTTTAGCAAGTGTCTAATTTGACCTCTCGTCACTACCTCTCTGAGGTTAGGCGCGCGACTTACTGAGTACACATTGTTTTTGTACTCATGCTACACTTGCTGTGCATTTTATTGCACAGGTACTTTCATAGCAATGTGGAGGATTCTGAGACTTAGGCGAGCTGCATCATCCGAAGGCGATCCGCAGCTGAAAGAGTCTCCCTCGTACTGTATTTACTTTCATTTTTAAACTTCTTTGTCCAATTTGTATTTCGTACAGGCTTTGTGATGATCATATAAATTCTTAGAAATTGCTCATGTACTTGTGACACCAGATTCTGGGATGTGTTGGGATATATTTGCTAAAGTGTAATATTTAAACCATTTTTTTTACTTAACATATTTTTATTTAGTTAATATGTAATAAAGTGAAAGGAAATATTTTTCATAAATGTTTAAACCGGAAATTATTTTGATTAATTAATGATTGGCTTGCCTGACAATGATGTCCGGTGCTATCACGACCTTATGGATTTTGGGTCGTGACAAATATAAAGGCATCATGTTATTAATTTTTTTGTTTCCGTCAAGTATTGATTTGTCCATTTGCAATCCCTAAATTAAGTGTATTGAGCTTGTAAGTATTGATTTGTCCTTAACGTTTGAACTTGTAAGTCAAAGTTCAGGACCATGTATCCTTAACTTTTTAACATGAAACTCAAATTTGAGGACCAAGATTCCTTAAGTTTTGAAATTGAAACTCAAACTTCAGGACCAAGTGTCCTTAAATTTTGAACTTGAAAGTCTAAGTTCAGGACCATGTGTCCTCAACTTTTGAAATTGAATCCTTAAGTTTTGAAATTGAAACTCAAACTTCAGGACCAAGTGTCCTTAAATTTTGAACTTGAAAGTCTAAGTTCAGGACCATGTGTCCTCAACTTTTGAAATTGAATCCTTAAGTTTTGAACTTGGAACTCAAACTTCAAGACAAAGTGTCATTATTTTTTGTACTTGGAACTGTAAGTTAAGGACCAAGTGTCCTTAACTTTTGAACTTGTAAGTCAAAGTTAAGGACTGCCTGTCCTTAACTTTTGAACTTTGAACTCAAACTTAAGGGTTGTTTGTCCTTAACTTTTGAACTTGTAAGTCAAAGTTAAGGACTGCCTATCCTTAACTTTTGAACTTTGAACTCAAACTTAAGGGTTGTTTGTCCTTAACTTTTGAACTTGTAAGTCAAAGTTAAGGACTGCCTATCCTTAACTTTTGAACTTTGAACTCAAACTTAAGGATTTTCTATCCTTAACTTTTGAACTTGTAAGTCAAAGTTAAGGGTTGCCTGTCCTTAACTTTTGAACTTTGAACTCAAACTTAAGGACTGTTTGTCCTTAACTTTTGAACTTGTAAGTCAACGTTAAGGACTGCCTGTCCTTAACTTTTGAAATTGAAACTTGAAGTTAAGGACTGTCTGTCCTTAACTTTTGAACTTGTAAGTCAAAGTTAAAGGCTGTTTGTCCTTACATTTTGAACTTGAAACTTGAAGTTAAGGACTGCATGTCCTTAACTTTTGAACTTGTAAGTCAAAGTTACAGGCTGTTTGTCCTTACATTTTGAACTTGAAACTTGAAGTTAAGGACTGCATGTCCTTAACTTTTGAACTTGTAAGTCAAAGTTAAGGACTGTCTGTCCTCAACTTTTGAACTTTGAACTCAAGAGAAACAAAAAGAACGTAAGCAGAAAGAAATTTTGAAAATTCAGACATCTGCTCAAATAAGAATAATCTAAATGAATCCAATTTATAGCAAAAACTTAAAAGAGTCGATAAACATGAGTGGATATATCTACTATTCTCTATGCTTCCTTGAAAATGGATGGACTACCAGAGAATATATACAAGTTGTTCTATTATGACCAATTCTTCTGCAGCGACCACATTTGAATGTTATTTTTGATGACTCGGTAGCTGGAATATGCCTTTTCTTCTGCCTTCTACCTGGTGGCACTTTAAAATCTGGAGGTTTAACAATTTCTGACTTAACACTCTCTGGTACAATCCAATAATCAATATGTCCTACGGGATGTATTTGTCTTTCATATGTTTTCAGCCAAGATTCCTTTAAGTACCAGTGCGAGCAAAAGTTAGACTTCTTGATGTTTCTCTTCTCGATAGCTGCAATTGCATGTATGCATGGTAATTCATAATTGAAACTGAAAACAATCACATGTTCTTTTGTTTAAGTCCACCAAGAAAGTAATTCCTTCTTCTTCAACTCTAGAACACCATAAATCAACAGGGAAGACCTTCAATGTTGAAAAATTATAAGTTAGTACATTATGTTAAATTATATTAAAATAATAACCTAAACATAGAACATAATACTTACATTCAAAGTAAATGCTAAATCTATCTTTTTCTTCAATTCCTCTTCTATCCAACAAGAAACATCATAAAAAGTTCCTTCTGCTTCATTTCTTCTTTCATAAAACCACCGTTGTAGCTTCACTTGAATGAAATCCATCATTCTTAATATAGGCAGCTCCCTTGTTTCTAATAGGACAAAATTCATTGACTCAACTATATTTGTTGTGAGCATGTCATATCTTCGTCATGGACTACAAGAACGTGCTCACCTTTCCGGTGGTTCTTCCATAAAGTAGTCATAAATCTTCTTATCTACTTTTGCTATATCTGACATGTAAAGATCAAATTCTTTGCGCCTGTATACTCTTGCAGCACTTTGAAAAGGCTTTATGACCTCACTTTTTACTTTCCTTTGCTTTAGGTTCTGCTCCAAATGATAGATACAAATCCCATGACGGCTTTCAGGATATACCTTCGCGATGGCATATGCAATAAATTGATGCATGTCTGATAAAAAAATTAAATTCCCATGGCTCCCAATTGCATTGCGAAGCTCACTAAAGTACCACTCATAGGAATTGTTATTTTCAGATTATGCTACTCCAAAGGCTAGTGGGAAAATTTGGTTATTTGCATCCTTTGAAACTGAAATCATTAAAACACCACATAATTTTGACTTAAAAAAAGTTGCATCAACAGCAATCACTGGTCTACAATGATTCCAACCTGATATTGATGATCCATATGCATAAAACATATAAAGAAACCTGAAAATACAGTATAAAAGAAGGTTAACAAAAGTTAAGGACAAACAGTCCTTAAGTTAGACTAACAAGGTCAAAAGTTAAGGACATGTAGTCCTGAACTTCAGGTTACAAGGCCAAAAGTTAAGGACAAGTAGTCTTGAAGTTAGACTAACAAGGTCAAAAGTTAAGGGCAGACAGTCCTTAACTTAGAGTTACAAGTTATAAAGTTAAGGACATGCAATACTTAACTTAGATTTACAAGCTCAAGAGTTAGGACATGGAGTCCTTAACTTATATTAACAAGGTCAAAAGTTAAGGACAGGTAGTCCTGAACTTCAGGTTACAAGGCCAAAAGTTAAGGACAAGTAGTCCTGAAGTTAGACTAACAAAGTCAAAAGTTAAGGACAGGCAGTCCTTAACTTAGAGTTACAAGTTATAAAGTTAAGGACATTTAGTCCTTAACTTAGATTTACAAGCTCAAAAGTTAAGGACATGGAGTCCTTAACTTAGACTAACAAGGTCAAAAGTTAAGGTCACCATGTCCTTAATTTTTTAACTTGAAATTCTAAGTTAAGGACCAAGTGTCCTTAAATTTTTGACTGCACACATGAAAGTTAAGGACATCACGTCCTTAACTTTAACTTGTTAAAGACAGCATGTCCTAAAGTTTGTAAAACAGACTAATAAACTCTTTTTTTATTATTTACATGTTGTTGTCGTCTATCTTTATGATAGTATATGTTCCCGTGTTTTTACTTTTCATCATATACAAGTATGAAGATAATAATTCATAATTCTCTTCAGGAGTTCCTCTTATTAAAGCGGAACCACGTTGAATAGCACGTCACGCCTTGTGATATCCAATGTCTAGTTCATGCAATTTTTGCATTTATGCCATGACAAAAGCTGGTGTAACTTCAAACCTTGGGTCTCGAAGATTGTCGATAATGTAACCACTAATGAACTTTGAAATTGCATGCCATTGGTTAGCTTTCATAGTATTTAACAGAGCAGTCATGATTTTTCTCAATTTTACTATCTTGAACAGTGTTGAATCTTTAATTCTGAAATCACGCACACACCACCCACATTTATCCTCATTGAATTTCAACGAATATCTTGTTGAGCTTGATCTAACAACCTTGAATTCAAAATGTCCTTTGATTGCTATATTCGAAAAACAGTCAATTATACTCTTCTTTTTGTCAAATATTGATCCCACTTTTATTTCATCCAACGAAGCATTTTCTCTTAATATCGTAGTTGGGGATTCTTTTTGTTTCGAATTTGACCTTCGTCTAGTTAGTTGAGTAGAGGTTTTTTCAGCAGTTTCTTTGATTACCGATGCACTCTCTAAGACTTGAATACCCAAAGCTTGTTCGTTGTCAATCCCTGTAATGCTTTGTCCTTCTACTTGAATATAATAAAATGTTTGAAGCGTCTCTTCAGTTATTGGTTGAGCTTCAACCATATCTATTTTCATTATCTGTTGGAATTTGTTTTTATTGTCATGTTGAGTTTCTCTGTTGACATGTTCAAAGGTGCTTGTTGATCCAAAAACTCTTTCCGAAATATCAACAATGAAACGACAACCCTTGAAGAGTGAATGGCTTTTTAGTAACTCTATACATGTGTGAAGATCTAAATCTTTGGATACAAGCATTCCCTTGCTTGTTCCCAAGTTGATATCAAACCATGTCACTGCTTCAAACTTGTCTCTATCCAATTCAATAACTTCAATGATCTGTTAATTGAAATCTTCAAACCGAATTGCCTCAGGTACTAGAGCAAGCTTTGTTTGGTGATCAAGATACTTATAGTATTCAATCCATCTACCATTAAAAGCAACTATAATGCATATTGTTTCCATCATGCAAGTCAAGAGAATGGGAAACTCAGGACATATTTTATAGAGAAATACTTGTATAATTAAGAATATGTACTGTAAGTTTGGGACCAAGTTAAGGATCAAGTGTCCTTAACTTTTGAACTTGGAATTCAAAGTTAAGGACCAAGTGTTCTTAACTTCAGGACCAAGTGTCCTTAACTTTTTAACTTAGAACTCAAAGTTCAGGACCAAGTGTCCTTAACTTATGAATTTGGAACTTAAAGTTTAGGATCAACGGTCCTTAAGTTATGAACTTGGAACTGTAAGTTAAGGACCAAGTGTCCTTAACTTTTGAGCTTGGAAATAAAAGTTCAGGACCAAGTGTCTTTAACTTTTGAACTTGGAATTCAAAGTTCAGGATCAAGTGTCATTAACTTTTGAACTTGAAACTTGAAGTTAAGGACTGCATGTCCTTAACATTTTAACTTGTAACTCTAAGTTAAGGATCAAGTGTCTTTAACTTTTGAACATGTAAGTTAAAGTTCAGGACCAAGTGTCCTTAACTTTTCAACTTGAAACTTGAAGTTAAGGACTGTTTGTCCTTAACTTTTGAACATGTAAGTCAAAGTTGAGGACCAAGTGTCTTAACTTTTCAACTTGAAACTCAAACTTAAAGATCAAGTGTCCTTAACTTTTCAACTTGAAACTCAAATTTCAGGACCAAGCGTCCTTAACTTTTGAACTTTAAACTTGAAGTTAAGGACTGTCTGTCCTTAACTTTTTAACTTGTAACTCTTAGTTAAGGACCAAGTGTCCTTAACTTTTGAACATGTAAGTCAAAGTTCAGGACCAAGTGTCCTTAACTTTTGAACATGTAAGTCAAAGTTCAGGACCAAGTGTCCTTAACTTTTCAACTTGCAACTCAAACTTCAGGACCAAGTGTCCTTAACTTTTTCAAAATAATTTGCAAAACTGACAATATGTTCTTAATATTCAGAAGAAAAACAAAAAAGTTAAGGACATTATGTCCTTAACTTTTTCAATTCAATTTGCAAAATCAGGACGCTATGTCCTTAATATTAGTAACAACGGTCATGTTAAGGACACCAAATCCTTAACATTATGTGCGCAATTTTTATAGAATTATCACAAGGCGCGATGTCATTAACCTTATCAATCCAAAAATTCAAAAGAAAATATCAAATTCCTAGTAACAAAATAAAAATCAATAGAAATACACAAAAGCATAACTTACTGTAAATTTATGTCGATTTTTGGACGAGAAAGTTGAATTGTATAGTTTCAAATCGAAAGAGAAGCTTCTGCAATTCTATAGTTTGAAATTCTACGATCACAGTCTCTGTTGCTGCTGAAGTTAGTTATGTGCTGCTGCTGATCGTTAATAAAAACATAGGTATAAGTTATAGCAGAAGGGTATTTTTGTCCAGTCAAGTAAAAGTTTATTAAACCAGTGACTAAAGACTAAAGACATTTAAAACACTAATTTTAAAGTAAAGACATGTGCTCTTAATGGCTATTTGTGCACATGTCCCCCCGCCCCATTAATACCCATCGGCCCTCCTTTAACTATCTCACAGTTTCCCTCCTCTATTTCCCGCCAAACACTGGAAAACATCAAATTCTTTAATTTCGCCTTTACCTATATAACCAGAGATGAAAAAAATGATTCCTCTGTAAAAACCTTCTGAATCTCAAAGAGTGTAAAAACTAGAAAATGGAAAAATCCGGCAACGGCGGCGGGGGTGGTTCAGCGCCTACAGGTTGCTACAAGTGCGGTCGTCCAGGTCACTGGTCTAGAGATTGCCCTTCCAATCCAAACAGTACCGATAAACCTAATCCCAGTACCACGACGGCGTATGCTTCAAAGCCCGGCGTCGATGCCGGATCCGGATCCGTTTCCGGTGCCGGAGCTTCTGCCTCTAAGCCGAAGAAAGTTCCTAGGTCAATGCCTAAGCTAACTCCGGATATCCTTCTCTCTGATAAAGGACTTGGCTACGTTCTCCGTCATTTTCCCCGTGCTTTCAAATATCGCGGCCCCGGCCATGAGGTACGGAGGCTGATGATAATATACATGTATATTATCAGCTGATCCATACTGACTAGTTGTATATGTACTAAAAAATTCACTAAATACATATATAGTTAATACAAATTTGTAGAAAGACAATTTTGTTTTTCTAGGGTTTTAATTTTGTTTTATTACCCGTTTGGACATAGATTACAAAATATTTTAAAAAAACTTATTTGGGTGAAGTTTGATGTGAAATTAAAAATGTGTTTAGATATAAATGGTGGGGCAAGTTTTGACATGTTAAAAAGTTCTTTTTCTTTTATTTTTTCAAGCTAAAGAGTCCCAAATGGTCATGATTTAGCCCAAAAATAGGTCTTAAGCTATATTTGGGATTTGAAATTTTGGTTTTCAAAATCCCCAAAAGCTATATTAATTCTATAAACAAACACATATTTGAATTTTTTTTTTAAAAAAAACTTCCAAAACTTATGGCCAAACGCCTACTTAATTTGAACCAGAATAACATACACTTTTTAAGCACTTAACATGTCAGTACTATTAGTTTTATTTTATAAGCATTTTGTGGCAGTAAGCAGACTTGCTGGTCCCTGTTTAATTTGTGCAAGTGGAAAAGAAAAGTAAGCAATCATTCATCTTGTGTAAGATTGGTAAGTTAGAATGGTTAGTCCATCATTTTGGTTATATGATGTGCTATCCGTTTAGTTGCATTCTTGCTGTAAAATGAACAACATTGGAAGCTTATGTACTTATACTAGTGGTACTCCATCATCGAGTAACTTGTTCATAGTGCAATCTTAATTTGTTGCAGGTTGCTGATTTGGGATACCTACTTGGCTTATATGCTGAATGGCACTCAGGGTTACTTCCTTATTACTCATTTGATCAGTTCATACATAAGGTGGAAAGACTTGGTGGGTCAAAGAGAGTTAAGGTAACCCTTTCACTTCCCCAGCTCTGATATTCCAATTTTGTTAGATACACTTGTGATGAAATGTGTATCATATTTCAATTAAATCTAGTGTTTTCTTGGCTGTCATTAGAGCTGTCTGCCTGCATCATTAACTGGAATATATGGAAAGGAAAGCTTTTGGAAACAGAATACTCAGTCTTGGAAATTTTTTTTACTGACAGTGCTTTTTAACTTAAGTCAACAAGTTTCTAGAAGTCTAGAACTATTTTGTTGTACTCTTATGATGTTTTAAGAAGTAGATATATCTACATCTAGTAAATTTGACAGTATCCGTGACCTAGAAGTTATCCATACTTTGATATTCTCTTGATTGTGTTAGTTTGATATTTGCGAATAGATAGCTCATAACTTAATCATCTGCATCCTGTCATATAAGAACTAAGAGGTCATTATTCTTGTAGGTGGACCACCCTTTAGATTAAATACCGATTTTATACGTGGATGAAAAATTGTCTTGTCGCTTCTAGGTGTTCTCTTAATATTAAGAGGCTGAGCACATTAAATTTCTAGCCCACCAATTTTTCACCTTTCTTCATTTACTTACTCATGATCAAACAAGGTAATGACCTCTCCCCTTCACTAAACTCCTCTTCCTTCTTTTCATCTTTCGTACTTTTGAATGAAAAGTAGTACAAGGGTGAGAGTAGAAGATATTTCATCTTTCAACAAGGCATTCTTTCTCTTAGTGAATGTTCTATGGAAATCCTTCACCTAGATGCTGTGTTTAGGATATTATGTCCAAATTTATTGCCATAATGCATCCTTTGTTGCTAAATAGCATTCTGCTGTGGAAAGCCTATTATATGAGCTTAATATTCACTTAACACATTACATAGCTGATTTTTAACCAGATAAATCTCGCTCCAGGCAAGGGGCTGTGTACCCCAATATATAATGATTGAAAGAAAGTTCTTGTATGGCCTTCACTGAACACATAACAAGTATTAAAGATTCCATGTTTTCATTAACAAGCTTACAAAGTTTCTTTTATCTTTGAACAGCTATGCATGAAAGGACTACGAGACAGGGTTGCCGATGGAGTGGATCCTGCAAAACTGTATGAGCCACAAGTTCAAGAACAAGAAACAAATCAACAGGGTATATCTCTATCAGTTTCTATACTCTTTAAGTATTCTTGTTTTCTAATCTTGAATTACTTCTAGCTCTGAAAAGCAGTAATATATGGTCACTAACGAATTACTGGTAAAATGAACTTCCGTTAATTTTTTTAATATCACTTGCTTTACTTTTCTCCTAAAGCATATACTGAAGTTTGAAAGTACTATGATTTCAGTATCTCAGATGCTAAACTTTAATAATTGAAATTCCGGTAAACTATTGAGATATTGGTTTGAGTAGTATTTCAATAGTGGTTTCTGTTCACAATGTTTCAACTTTTATAAACTATTTTCCCAAGTGAAGTTATGTCCAGACACAACCTCAACTTCAAATTACTCTTTTTCAAATTCAACTCACAAATACTCTTTTTTCAACTTCATCTAAGTATTGTCCAAATGCCTACCTACTTAAATCAGGAAAAACAAAATGCGGCTGTTCGATAATTATAGGAGACATTAAATTAATTTTTGTCAAATGTGAATTCTAATTCTTTCATTTGCAGAGTGCTTCAAACTTTGACTCTTACTCAGTCATAATAGTTTTATGTATTGATTCTCAACAATACCTCTTCTCTATGTTTACCCAGGAAAATAACCTAATTCTTATCTTACGGGCTTGTACTTTATTCTTCAGTTTTCTATCACACGTCTATGTTCGGTGAATTATGTAAGATTTCATACCGTTTGAGATTGGAACATTTAGGCTAAGAGTTAAACTTGATAATTAGGAGCCGTCTTGTTATATTTCACTAACAAATTGTTATTTAGGGTATACGGTTTCAAGGCTAGCTTGACATTCTAGTGTTTTAAAATTGAATGTCTAAATGTATACACATATTAGCCCCTCCCTTCCTTTTAAACATTGAAGAACTACTATGATGAACAAATAACGTTATTGATTATGCAGTTCAAAGAAGATGTGCATTTTTGCTTTGAAAAACTAAATATTGTTTTTCTACAGAATGTGATGTGCCTATGTATGCTAGTAGTCATTTGCAATCATGATGGTCACTTCCAAGTAAACATTTTGCTGATTCTGTGAATAGCACAGAAGGAGAATTCATGTTATGTTTCTCCCATGAATAAGTTTGCTCTTCTACTTGTGAATGCTTGGATTTGAAATCAGAAATTGCATTTGTGCTGTATATTTAATGCAGAACTCAAGGACTCAGAACCAACTGACTATCCAGAAGATACCACCCAAAATTCGAATCCTAAAGATTTTCAGGAAATCATGCTTAATGATGTGTGGGAGAAGGCAATTGGGGTAAGCATAATGGAACTTCCAACTGATTTCTATGTCAATGTTTGTTTTATTTCCAAAAATAACTATCAAGTGTTTACTTTAATCTGGCATACTTAAGCCCAAATTTTACATCTAATCAGTGCACATTATTCCCTACTTAGAAGCATACAATAACATTCTGTTTTCTTTCATTTTGTATGCCAAAATGTCGTTGGTCACAAGTATTTACATAGTTATTCCATTGTGTTTGGAATACCAATTTACCCTGTCACCCAAGAAAAAAAAGAGAGAATGAACCTTCAAGATTTTGAGAGAGTGAAACAGTTGTCAATTTGCATTTGATGTGCTTGGGCTACATCTATTTCAAGTGAGACAAGATGAACTACACATTGCAAAGTATATACACTTGTGCTTTGAAAGTGAGGCTCAAGTACTGTGATTCTGATTACTTTTACCAGGTTCATATAAATGCCCTTGGAACTATAGGGAATGAAACTCTCATCTTAACACCCAAAATAGGGCCCAACAGCCCTTTCTATTGAATCACCTCTAGAGTAAGAAATTAAGCCTGTTCCTAATCTATTTATTTTCCTTGTTTCTGTTTTGTGATATTTTATGCAGTTTGCTACAGCACACTTCCACAATAGTACAACTAGAATGAGAGTAGGGTATGTTGAGACCAAGATCAGGCCATTCCTTGAACAATTTGTGCAACAGAAGACTAGCGAATTCAATCAATTCATTCTAGTATTTCTTATGTGTACCAATCTCGAAGTCTCTGAAAAGAACAAAGTAGATTAGGTTTATTTTTCTAGCTAGCTTAAGGAAAATATCAAGTTGATCCATAGCAACTAGGAAATTGTTTGTGCTTCAACTTCAAAGGGAGTGCTCTTAGAACTTGAAGTTCTTACTTTACTCTTAGAAGCTTGAGGATATTTGCTAGAGAAAGAGTAGTGTGCTATATTCGGCATTAGAATAGTTTTTTGAAATTAACTCTTGGAGAATTTTTCTGAAGTTATTTGAAGAACTTCCAATTAAATTCTCATATGAAGAGAACTTGCCTTATAGTTACCCTATGTTGCTGGGTGGATGTCGGATCCTCCAAAAATAGTGTATTTTTGGAGGATCCGATACGGGTGCTGCATCATTTTGGAGAGTCCGCGCAACATAGTAGTTACCTATCTAGCCAAGGATCTCATAGTTACCTATCTAGCCAGTGACATATCCTAACATATGTTTTAGTCTCGTGTGCCGCACTCGTAATATATTGAGTCCGGAATCCAATTATTGGGTTTTTGGACAAGTGTGATGTTAATATGTGAAAAAAGAGAGGGACCAAACTATGTATAACGCGGTAATAAACTGCGCTATACCTTAACAGTGTTATAGCCGTTAAGGTATAACGCGGTTTATTTCCGCGTTATACATATATAGCGCATGAAATACTCGCGCTATGCTGACACCATCTGACGAAAGGTATAGCACATGAAATAACCGCGCTATACCTATATATCGCATGAAATAACCGCGCTATACATGTTATTATATCGTCCCCTTCTTCACCAATCAACATAAAACTCATTTTTAAATCCCGCACCAACAGCGGTCCCCCCCACCCCTCAATTATTTCCTCCAAAAAAATATAGTGGGTCCCACCCGTCACGAAAAAAGACAAGAATGTAGGTCCCACACCCTAGCAAAGCATTATATTGTTGTGATTTCTTCGTTTTGGTACGTCGGATGAGTTTGACAGCTATTAGATAGCACCTGGAGATACTGCACCCCGACACCACCGGCTATAGCATCATACATTAACGATGCTGTATAATGCTTTGCTAAGGTGTGAGACCTACGTACTTGTCTTTTTTTGTGACGGGCGGGACCCATTGTATTTTTTTGGAGGAAAAAATTGGGGGGTGGGGTGGACCGTTGTTGGTGGGGGATTTAAAAATGGGTTTTATGTCGATTGGTGAAGAAGGAAACGATATAATAACAAGTATAGCGTGGTTACTTCATGCGCTATACCTTTCTGTCAGCATAGCGCGGTTATTTCATGCGTTATATATGTATAACACCGTTAAGGTATAGTGCGGTTTATTAACGCGTTATACATAGTTTGGTTCCTTTTTTTTTTAACACCTATTAACGTCACACTTGTCCAAAAACCCAATAATTGGGTTCCGGATTTGGCTTGGACTTGTGTTACAATGATTATTAGCATCCTTTACTTACCTACTGCTGCAGATTCTTTGACCATATTGTGTTGCATATTTGGCAGGAGCCATCTCAACTATCCCCTCAAAAGATTGTTACTGCTGAGAAGGATACAGTAAATCAGGCTCCGGATAATGTAGCACGAAGTTCTATTCAGATCTCTGAAGAACAAAGAGCTCGGATGGAGGCTAGTAAATTGAGGGCATTGCAGAGAGCTGCTGCTCGAACCTCTCATATCAAGTCTACGTGATGGTTTTTAGTTTTTACATAGAGCTCGTCTAACTAATTATATCCCTTTTTATTGTAAATGCTTCAGATTACCTTCATCTTGAACGTCCAGAGACTTGTCCAAATGAGAAATCTTTTCTCTTTCATCCAAATTGGATGTCATTTTCATTAATTGACAATTTAAACAAACATAGGAGATAGATTAAGAGCTTGTTTAATTAATCCGTTAGCACTAAAAGTTATATGGGTAAAGGAACTACTCCTTCTGTTCACTTTTACTTGTCCACTATTGACTTTGCACAACCCTTAAGAAATAATAAATACAGTGTATAGTCTACCATGATACCCATATTAATTGGTGTTTCGCTTTGAAAAATAATTTGGAATAAGTAACTAATGCTAAGGACAAAATAGGAAAAAGTAAATTTATTTTTCTCTTGATATGTGTAAATGGACAAATAAAAGTGAAAATCTATTTTTAGAATAGTGGACAAGTTCTAATCGTCTATTGTACATTTTTAGTGTAAAAAGAAAATTACTTAATCCATTGAGTCTTACTAATAGAAACGCGTCACAAATGAAAAAAACATATTATTTTTTGGTACTATAGTAATTCAATAACAAGCAAGTGTATTTTGTATTTAGCGGGGCCACGAGCGTGGTACGAGGGCGGCCGCGCTAGTCCAGAAGAAACGAGACAGTGTATATTGCATTTAGCGTGGCCACTAGCACGGTTCGAGCGCGACCGCGCTAGTCCGTCCAGAACACGGTAACTTCAGGGGGCAATTTTAGAAGATCAGGAGTAATTCCACTTAACTTACGAAAGATCCAGCTCTCCCAAAAAGGAGGATATCAAGGTTTTTATAGTTTTGTTCAAGGCAAGAAGAGGCAAGAGGCAAGGAGGATAA